>JAWQUT010000011.1:3296660-3331494 GCA_033807755.1 Ellobium chinense | reverse complement strand
TTTATGGTAACAGTTTTGAGTATGAAGATGGAGAAAGATTTTCCAAGACAGTGATGTGAAACAAGGATGTAAATGGTACAGAACAGAAACCGCAAAAAACTGCAAAAACTAGGTGTGGATTACGTCAAATTTTGTGAAGAATGAAACACTACCATACTACTGACATAAGAGAATATAGTAGCGGAAAAAGCAGAAAATAGCGAAAGATTTACATCCTTGTTGAAATGAAAACCTAAACTTCTTCTCTTCTTGCTATTGTCATGATTTATGCAAATCTTTCTCTTCCAATAATCCTTGAATTTCCTACTGGCAAGTCTTGTGTGTTATACTTTGAATATACAATAGCCTCTAGCTGGTGAAAGGTTGAGATGATCTGATGAGTGAATATGTTTAAAACCACTACACAAATTTGTTGCTACAAAGTTCACAGAAAATGCTCAAACACTTTATTATTCCTTCAAGAGTCTTGTGCTGTAAATAGTGAAAATGACTTGAGTAGAAACTAAAGACAACATCACTCTTCCAAATCAGCATTTTTTTGAGTAATACTTCTGACTGACTTCTGTGAATCCCAGGATATCTGCAACCAAAGTATGTAGGTGAGTATGGAAGATCTCATACAATACTAAGTCCTAGCATCAGTCACTTCATCAGACGACCATACTAGTGTAAAGCTCCTATGACAATATTAACTCATTAAACTATAAATTCTGCCCTCCAAAGGCAAAACAGCAGTTAAGCTGGACTGGCTACTAGACCACTGTTATATCGTTTTGACTTTGTGGAAGTTCGAGGGCAGAATGGCTTCTTAAAACAAAAAAGTGTTTTCTTTTCACTTCAAAATTTAACACAAAAAGGATCTGTGAAACTTCTGTTGTCAAAATTTTATATTGCTATAGCTTGGTGCAAGTGTGATGAACACAAGTGGTGCTCCTTCATACTTCACGGCAAATCTACCATTATATATTAGAAATATAATGCCACAATATCAACTGTATTCAGGGTTTATAAATCTCCTGACTAGTTGCCTTAAAAAAAGATCAGTCTTATTTTTATTGCCAATATGCAATAAGATGGCAGTTAATAACTGTTGTACATTCTATCATAAACTGGACTATGTAAATAATGTTGTGTACAATCTTGACAATCGTATAACAGGAGGAATATTGTAAAGGTACAATAGACTTGCACCTGGTATTGTACAGAACTTGCTATAAACGAGGTATTTGCCCCAACACTCATAACATGCAAAAACCAGTAAATGCATGATGAATCAGCCCTGCTGTTCACACTACTATAACACAGACCTCTACTGTGTCATGCGAAATCTCTGCTATCCTTAAGGTCACTATCTGGGATTTAGTGACAACAAACTGACCGGTCTCTCTCGCGCAATGTGCTACAAACAGGAATTTAGCAGCAATTTTGTCTAAAAAAAGCTCTCGTTTTCAATGGAATGTGCAAATACTGACCTCACCAAACAAAACAAAAAAAAAATGGGTGGGGGTGAGATAAAGCTTGCTTATTCAATCAAATGTTTTAATTTTTACAAGTCCACGCAAACACATTTCAAGCATTGTCTCACTGATACAAAGAAGAAGCATGACAAAGTCATTTTTTTCCAACTACATTCTAATGACATAAATTTGCACCTCCAAAACACAGATATGTGTTTAAATATTAATTTTAGAATACGATGGTTAGCCTGTCCCCTAATGCAAAATCCTGAGTGACAACTTTGCAGCCAATGCCCCTATCATCCTTGGTGCTAAAGATGGTTACACCAATCATGACTAGATGGTAAACAAGACAATGCAATTTATTCATCTAAACTTTAAAAACGGATAAAATGAAGAGGCTATGCAGGATAAGGGTGAGTGAAATCTCATCACAGTGAAAGTATTAAAACCTTTTAACACTGCACAACCAAGTGTCAAGACCCATTTGTTATGACTGGGATGCTTAACTTATTGATGAAATCAACCTACCCAATAGTAAGTTGTCAACACACAAATTTTAATGTAATAAAACGGATACTGTGTGATGAAGTTAAGACTCTATGAGACAACTGCAATGCAAAAAGATCTTGACAAATTGGACTCGACTGAAGCATTAGCATGACAGATGTGTAATAATGGTATAGATCTTGCTACAGCCTCAATGTACAAGAGTTCTATTATTAAATGACAGGTCCATGCTGTCACTGACGCCGGGAGCCGTCCCCAGTTCGCAGTTTTCGCTTCATAATGACATCCATGGGAATTTTGCGCCTGTCATATGCTTGCCCCAGCATATGCATGAGATCAATGAACAGGGTGGTCATATTCAGGTGCCAGCCAAACTCACTGGTGGAGTAGTCGTGAGGGAACACATGGTGGTAATTGTGGAAGCCTTCGCCAGTAGTGCAGAACGCAACACTGTAGTTCTCAGCTGGGTTGATGCGTGCATCATACGGTCTCTGGCCCCACATGTGGGCTGCGCTGTTAACCAACCAGGTGGCATTAAGGACCAATGCGTAGCGCAGTATGGCAGCTATGTAGAAAGAGATGAAAGCACTTTCTCCCCAGAAGTAAACAGGTACAAAGGTAGGCATGATGAAGCAGAGCAAGACCACAAGCTTCTTGTAATGCCTGAGGAGATTAAAGAATTTGTATTTCATTCAGAGGGTACTATTCTTCTACAATTTATTTTCAACAGACGAGGGGATAAAACACTCCAGCGAGTGCAACAAATGTATCTCTTTATGTGCTTTCATAGACAGCCTTAATAATACTTCATGGAGAAAAGTGAAAACAAAGATTTGAAGTAACATCTTACTATGAGCTTAAATAGTTTTTTTAAAACTATTGCAATGACACAGCATTGGTGCCATGATAGAAATGGAGACAAAACACATTTCGTCAGAGTCATAGGCATATGATGATATTGCCAATCTCAGACACAGGCAATTTGCTAACGGCACTATTTTTGTGCTTGCTACAACCCACTGCATCCATCAAATGTCACACACAAAGTCAATCACTAAGTCATTCCTTAAAAGTTAGCATAAAATCTTGAGATTGGCATTATTTTCTTAAGTTGTGTATTACAATTTTATTTCCCTCTCCTGAAAAATTCAGTCCACTGAGAGAGATGAACTGCCTATGACTGTGAGGATTTACTGTATGACTATATATAAAAACTGCCCTGCTAAAGACCATCCTTGTCTCAGCTTAAAATCATCCACCTTGCTATATGACAAGCTCTGTGCTCATTAACACATTTTTCATAATGATCAATAGTTTGTATACATTTACAACACTGAAAACTACTATGACTGTGAACTTTCAATGACCTCTGCAAAATATGCTGTCACTCCTTAATTAGCAAAATAACCATTCACTATTCTCTACAAAATTTTGCCGTAGCCTCTGAGTGAGCTTGGCATTAAGAATCAATGGCTGGAATTTCTTTCCTGTACATGGCCAATCTGGACAATTTTATTAATGACAACATTTTTCAGTTCCATATTCACTACTGTTGTATCTCAGGCAAAACACCCAAAATGACCAGTGACCAATTACATATTAAAAGTTAAGCATATCTGCCCAAAATTTGTAACCAAGGACATTATACACTTTGAATCAGTGCCAGTATGCATACCCAGCAAACCTCAGATTGAGTACAAATGTTATTATCAATAGTGAGAATTCAAGAAAACTCTTAATACAGTCGACTCCGCTTAATCGCCTTTTCCGCTTAATCGCCTCGTTTCCTAGGGAACCGAATTTTTTCTATATAAAAGTCACTGGATAATCGCCTCTCACTCCGGATAATCGACCACTCTTCAGCGACCATGAATTCAAAGATCCGCGGTTGAAGGGTTACAGTCCACAAACAAACAATGTACACAGACGGTCTGACGGATGGCAGACCGGTTGAGTGACAGCTGCCACCCCGAAATAGGTGTGATAAGCCTTTCCTCTCCACCTGCCCCTCCCCTTGTCCCCCTTCGTCCTACGCTATGCATCACCGCCTTCGCCCATCCGATATGCAACTGCGCCGAAAGCCGTATAGTCTCCTCCCCCCACGCCCTGATTGCGCCTGTCTGGTGGATTTCGGTTAGATCAGAGAACATGTCATGTGGATGAACGGTCTACCCCGACCATGCCATTCTACTCCTTATTGTCTGCTGGGTTATTGCGAGGTGGCCAATGAGAGAGACCGCGGAGATCAAACATTTTGTGCGCTACAACATCGTCAAACTCAAGTTTGTCCTGAGTCTGGCGACAAGAGGGTGTCAATGCAGTGACAATATCAAACCACGACATCAAAGAAATTTAATCTTCTTACCAAAAATATGGCCGAAATTACTTCCTCCGCTTAATCGCCGCTCCGCTTAATCGACCACTTTTTCCGTGATCCCGAGGATGGGCGATTAAGCGGAGTCAACTGTATAAATAACTAACTGCCTTCCTCTGATGAAACAGCACAAATGCAGATCTGAGGACAATCTGCCTCACTGCAGTTTTAAACTCTACAGATGAGGAGTATCTTGCGTCAAAGTTACTGAATCAAATTCCCCATCTCTGATGAGCATAACACTGAGAAATGACACTGATTCCATATGGACATGACATATGGTCAATATCAAAGACCACTTTGCTTCAAGCAGTTTTGATTAACATTTAGGTCATTTTTTAAGTGTATCAAGTTGTACTGAAAATAAGACGTTTTAAAAGATCTGACTTCCAGTACATCTTTGACAATGTCTGTTGCTTGAAGACAAAAATGCATCAATGATCAAATTACATGTACACTGTGAAAGACATGATTCAATTAGCCTACCTGTCTTGAAAGGCCACAACTGGGTCATTCATCAAGTCAGAAAGATCTAGCATTTTGCCTTTTTCTTTCACCTCGGGATGTTTTCTCACGAGAAGCCAGCCAATGTGAGCAAAGAAGAATCCACGCTTGGCATTGTGGGGATCTGCATCAGTCTCAGAAAATTTGTGGTGGGCACGGTGATCTCGGGACCATTCAAAAACGGAATTCTGCAAAAATCCAATGTACTAGTTATAGTTTTGCAAAAACATAAATCTATTAAATCTGAAAAAGTTGATAAAAAACTGAGTTACATTTTTTTATTGAGATTTCCGGAGTTACAAAAAGTAATGGTCTAAGAACACTCCTACAAACTTACAGCAAATAATTATGTGAGTCAATTATTCATTATATAAAAGCATATTTGCTTAAATGGTAAGTTAGTATGGCACTGTCCTGTTCTTGGTCTGCTACATTCCACAGATGCAGTAACCCCTTTCTCATGTACACAAATCAAGATTTGTTAATCAACTGATAATTTGAATAGACTAGGCCAACAAGGGAATGTGTGAAAAAAATTTCTGCTGCTTCCCTTATTCCTCTTTTCTAAGTCTGCAGCCAGTGTCATAGCACAATGTATTATATGTATCTTGTACTGTACATAGTTGTAAATACAGCATAAAAAGCTCATCTTTCTCATACTCAGATAATCAGTGTATTCTATATTTCAGAGCAACTTGAACGAAAGGTCAACATTCCAACTGAACTCCCTATTGCATCTCATGTCAAAGGGGCCAATGATGCAACAAAATCCTATTCACCTTATCATCTTATCATAATGCAAATATGACTCTTAGTGAAACACTACATAACAAAATTTAACCAGATATTCTCTTTCTGACTGAAGATCAAAGGAACTGGTTTAGTATTTGTGTTATTTCAATCTCTGATTTTCAATCATTCTAGGTAACTCCAATCAATGTCCATGGGTTTCAGATGGATCAGATCTCAGACCTGGGCCATCATAGTTGGTCGCAAGTGAGAGGCTGGGAAAACTCCCTTGGTGATGTATGTTAATAGAGTGGGTTAAAGACTGCATCCACAGTGTAATGGTAACATGGCAGGTCAGCTGGAGTGCAGTACTGAAGTGGGAAGGAAGATGGGGCATAAGGAACTGGATTTTGAAAGTCATGTCAGTTTCATAATGCCTGGCTTTACTTTTGACATATTGGAATGGATGATATGATGTTACAGAAGTAAGTCAAGTCTTCAATCTTCATGCTCTGTCTTTACTTACATTTTTGAGCTGACCAGCATATTATAGTGTCAGGCCAGTATCTTGGTTTTCTAATGAAGGTGCAGTTTCAACAAAATACAGAAAAAGGAATGTTGCAGAGCAAATCTCTTCTGCTAAATATGTTACTATCACCAGATAGATATCACTGTGTTGAGTCAATGTATTGATTCAAGGACTTGATCCACATTTGGGGATACAAGAATTCAATTTATGAATCCAACCATGTGCTAAGGCTGCCCCATGTAAATCTGAATATTTTCTGTCAACATCAATAATGCAGTAGGTCTACACCAGCTGAGCTGCTCAGTTCCATAGTGGAAAGACAGAATTTATTATAATACATACCTGGAAAGATATGCAGTTGCAGATGGCCAAGAATATCCTAAGAGGCAGCCTGGCTTTGTATGATCTGTGTGACCAAAGGCGGTGAGCTCCAGCTGTGATGCCCATAGCAGCAACTATATACATCAAAATACCTGTGGATAGTGGGGATGAAACATTACTGCAATATCTGACACAGACATGAAGACAAACAACAAGAAAGAAACTGTTATGCCATTAAGTGAAAACAGGAATCGGCTCTCCTCACATTCTCTCTCTATTTAGATTTATCTGGATCCCTGTAAGAATTCCAAGTCATTCTATTCTTGCTACAAAATAATGCAAGACAAACCTGTTCAGTACATAATACGAATTTTGCCAATCAACAATGATATAATTCAAATCTTCAGATTGTTAGCTAAGCTTCTCAGTTTCCCTGCCATTTCAGCTACACTACTTGTCCATATTGTTTTTCTTATCACTCTGCATATGATAAATATCCACTTTTATTACCCCACAATGTATATTTTGGTCTATTACTGTAACTCGATATTATTTTCTAAAATACCCAAGAAATGGTATGGATGGAACTCAGTTGATATCATGAAAAATACCTACTTCTCTATGAATTTATGTATGAGTAAAGCTGACAAAACATTAGGACACCTGTTCTCATGCTGGGAATTTTTCATTTAACCATTATGGATAGCTCAAACAAAAGTGTGTGTTTTAAACCAATCTGATAACGTAGCCGACTGCTACTAGCAATCACTACTTTTTAAGATATCCCAAATATTTTTCAGACCTGAGTAAGTTCACAATGGCTGATTTATACCAGGACAATGCCCAAATGCTCCTCTTACTTTACAACCAAAACACTATCATAATGATCTATTTAGGTTACCACGAGCCATTTTCAGTCTAAGCGTTATGTACCTAATAATTTACGATGGGTTGTTTGTCATTAGCTACCTTTAAGCTCCCTATCAAATCTCTGTGGGACCCAATAATAGGTAGAGGCATCCTAGGTTAATCTGTAGCTAACTGCTAGAGGCTATGAGGTACGATGAACAACTAATTATAAAGCTAGTCACTCATATTAAAGTTTAAGGAACTCAGCTGTCTCTTGCATAAGCAAGCATATTTCTATTAGACTGAGCTTCGTTCAAATTTCCACATGTTATTCTGTTCAGACAATATGACAAACCAGACATCATCTTGATTTGTGCATGCTGCATGCTAAAGATCCGTCTTATTGTCAGAGACCACGAAGCGTAAGAGAGTATAGATAAAGGCCCATGTGAAAGTAAAATCCACAACATGTTCTTCAAACAGGTATGATATTGTAAGTATGAAAAGATCTTCAGTAAAAAAATATGCCTGCGTGCATCAGAATGAATGCTAAACCTAGCAGTAAAATAGTCATCTTTAAAAAATGCAACCAACTAAGCCTACCCTGGACTTGGTCAAGAGATATAGACCACTATAAGGTTTGTGTTAGGGCAAGTTGAAAAATGAAAACAGAAATTAACCATGAACCAAACAAATCATGATGGCAAAAACAGAGATGTTGCCTGCATGTAAATAACAATGGATAAAAGAATTCTTGAAGTCTGGGACTGGTGACATTGTCATCTAAACTTTTAGATGACAATGTCATTCCCATAAACTCAATGCTTAAATCCATTTTCCAACATATATATATATAACTGCTCAGTTTATGTCTAGGCATGGTCTTCAAAGAAGTCTTTAAAGAAAGCAGAGTGAACATGTATAAACAAGCAGTTCTGCTTGGGTGCAATAGCTGAAAAATATGCAGCCTGTAACAGCTAGTGTGGGCATGTCTCAGATCTAAATCTGATTTTATATTCGAACACTTCTGCAAATACACTGCCCCTGCAAAAAACAGGCACTAAGCTGAGTTTATTACCCTAGCTAACCTCTGGTAAAATCATATCACTTCTGCAAGATCAAAGATGGTTCAACAAAGTGCATAAAATAAATCCCATGGTCCTTTGGCCAAATAGTTGTTTCGAGTTTAGATAAGAATGACTTTCACTTATTTTATCTTTTACAAGCTTTTCTACCTCTGATAAAAACCAGTTGACCTGAAATGCACTACATCTTCATATCCTACTGTGTCACTGTAAATCCTGATAAGTGACAAATCAGATTATCTTTAACATAAATGCAAGCGAAATATGCCATTTCCCTTTCTTTGCCTCTCCTTTTCAACCCCATTCCTGCTCATGAACATTAAAATTAAAGCAGGGACTGAATAAAACATTTCTAATTCTTATGTTGTGGTTACATTCCTAAAGGTTGGTTTGTTGTTGCAACATTTAGTATGTAGGAGCAAAAAAGAATGCTTCTGCACGGCACTTTGTAGAATATTTTAAATACTATCCCTCATTCTCTCAGACTTGAAACACGTCTCATGTAACTCAATGTATGATACGATACAAACTGAGGCATTTAAAGATTCACCTGGGGTATAAAAGGAGATAAGAGACATGACTGAACTCTTGACTAATTGGACCTGAACACACACTTCACATCAAGGAATGCTATTTTACCAAATTTCATAAGTAAGTAAATCTCCTCATACTCCATAGAAACTTATCAGATGACTAATTTACTGTCCCTCCAACTTTAGGACAAACAAACTTGATACCAAAGGATCTAGTATTTTAAATATGAAAGCAAATCTATGTAAGTCAAGGCAGTGCCCACGGCTATCTGTAGGCAAGGCTAGCCTTCCAACAGTTACGATCAGATGGCATATCTTTGACAAGTTGTTAGATCAGTTGCTGCAGTTTTGCAATCAAACCTCTAATCACCTTTGCTTCTAAGGGCACTCATTCTGATTGGCAACTCTATGCTAAATATCCCTACAGCGACCTCTCATCAGTACATTTTTTTACAACACGAAAATAAACTGTACAGCGCTATAATTGTAATATGTATATGACATAAGCATTTTATCTGGACCTCTTAATAATGAAAGGGCAAGGTACTGTTCAGTGATGCCTTACAATATTTTGTAGCATTCCAGAATTAGTTTACTTTGTCCTACCTTTTCTTCAGCCCCTGACAGACGGTCCCAAAGTACCAAAAGAGCAATCATAAGCAACATGGAATTGTGACATGTAATAAGGTTGAGCACAACCATAAGCATTGATTGACCTCATATCTGAACTGAAATTAACACCTCAAGAAGGTCTCAGGATTTTTTTTTTAATTTTCATAAGGTGAGTTCATGACATTGTGTTTTAAAAAAAAAGGGCATCCCATTATTCCCATATAAGTACATCTTTACTCTTAACGCAATATCACCCCAAACCACAGTCCAATGACACTGCACTGAACTCTGTATTAAATTATATTAAATAGCAACTTAACTATATGCACTGACAGAGTTGATGTATTAATACAAGGTTTCATCCATATGACTTAAAGAGAAGTATTCAACCTAATACATTTCACACCAATATTCATCCTTCTCATAAGTGGTCAGAGAAGAATGACGATGTTCTACACTGTTACACCTTTTCTAACGTATGAAGTCAAATAGGGACTTACGACAAAAAGGACAAAAGAAGATCATTATACCACTTACTCCACAACAATGTTCGATACATGGCCTGTGGGATCAGGAAGATTGCATAAAGTGCACTAGTGTGCAGCATAATGAAGAGTATCACATTCCTCCATACAATTTTCATGGGTGGGCGTTTCTGAGTCTCTTGATGCTCTGCGATTAAGTCCTCAACCTGATCCAGTCCAAGGCAGTCTCCTTCATAGTCAGCATTTTCCTCTGCATTTCTAGGAGCCATCTTTCTGTGTGCAGCCAATCCCTTGGTCTAGTTACAAACAGAATTAAAAAAAAAACTATGTGAGGTATATATGTCAAGCCATGTAACAAGTCTGAGCAACTGTATCTCATGAAAGTCACCTATAAGTCCATCAGGGTTATTGATTGGAAAGGAAAAATCTTGTTGACTATACCTAATGTGGTACCCGACCACAGCTGAAGGTTTTACATAAAATCATATGCCTTAGAAATCTAAATAAATGTCATTTCTCTGGCACCTTAACCCCAAAAAGTACCAGTTGCTTTACAGAAAAAAATAAAATAATCCATTAATATATATGTTTGTTAAATCACATCAGAAATATAATACATAATGGGTATGAGTATTTTTCTTTATGTATTTCTGTATACATATTCATTGTAATCACTGTAACAAAGACAGATTTTCCTTGTGGATGAATAAACATGTATCTTATCTTATCTACTACAATCTCCCCATCATCCACATCCATTCCTCTCACATTCACAGTCACCTCTGCTGCACGCACACACAAATCTCATGAGCAGCATTACAAATGGCTGGTGTTTTGGTGAAGATGTTTTTCAAAGAAATGAGTCTTCAGGGTTTTTAAAAATCATGTTATTGCTGATTCCTTTCTGATGATAAACCCAAGGTTTGATCCCCAATATAAAACGACACAAGTGACATGTTTTTCATTTACAGCTCTTTTTACTTTTTTCAAGGATCCTGAGGCAAGCATTATTATCTACATAATAATGGTACAGGCAGGAAGATAGCATAAATTCTTGAAATGATACAAGTCCTGTCAGGATGACACTGCACACAAGTAGGGGGAAAAAAAAAAAACTTACTAACTCTACAGATACTGATACAATTAGATTTCCACCCAGTCTTGAAACATTCAGGACTAGTTTCACTACAATATTGCAGTATCCACTGCTATCTTCTGATCTTACATTATCCAAGTACCCTTAATCCTCTCCCAGTATCCACAATATTATGAGCGTACATTCATACTGATCTCCAGTTTACAGTGACATCATCACATCTGTCTATAATATCAGTAAGCTATTCAGGAGAATCGTGTTCACATGAAATTGAAGGGAGCGGCCAGATCTTGGTGGGACAAGCACATTTTATTTACAGTAGAGGAAACAGTCTTTCATGAATGATAACTGTAAGTGTCAATTTCAGTATATTGTCCTTTTGAGCTGCATGTTACTGAGGATCATCATACATTAACATTGTCATCACCTTTGACTGGCACAATATTAAACATAATATCATCAAAATCTGATCACCAATGGACAAAACGAGGGAAAAATTCTGACAAGAGCAGCTCATTTTTCTCCCTTGATAGCTCAAGTTATCACAAGGTTTGTTGTGACTTATCAGATTACTGAAAGTATTTTATTATGAATAAACAGGACCTCTGAGCAGGGATTGTATTTTCATTAACCAAGCTTTCAAATAAACTTTTGTCTTCTTAAGTGAACTCAACTGTAATTGCAATAAACAATCCATATTAGAAGAATGGTGGTGCCCACTACAATAACTTGAAAGTTTGCAGATTTGTGAAACTGAGTCTATCCAGATTTGTGAAGTATGCTCACTGTAAATTTGAATCAGTATTGTCAATACATTTTCAAAGTAATACTTCATACCTGGTTTTTTACAGAAAATCAGATAATGCCACTGACTTAGCACTGTAAGTAATTGTAGTTGTAATTGGTTAATTACATAACAGCTAACACTGTCCATGCAAATGACGTGTTGCTGGCTTATTGCTAATGATGACAGATATTTCATGAAGCTCTGTTGATTGATGTCAACTGACATAACTATCAATTTCAAATTCTATTTGACAATGATAAATTTAGTTCATGAACTTTTATCAAAGGGTGTTGGAATGCTAAAATATATTTTAATTTATCTAATCATGCTAAAGCAATGCAAAACCCTGACTCAAACTTCCAACCAGATCACACAACAGAAAAGATTGTAAATGATGACATCTAAACAGACATACACTATAATTTGTTGTGAATAATGTGGATGTATAACATCTGAAACACTGATGCCAAACATCTGACCACAATCTATGGTGAAAAAGCAAAACTTGGCAGGGGCAATAGGGCAATGACAAAAATGTTTCCACATTATTTATTAAATGTTGACAAATTTTGCTGGCTCAGTTTCAGGCCAGAAAAAAAAACCAACCCCACAATAGCTGTGGCAGCAAAAAGAATGACAATGTAAAGACTCCTACTAGTCCTACTCAAGGCAATCCTACCTTTAGCAACAACTATTAGTACAAACATTTCTTTGACTTTGACAGCAAGTAAGTTTAAGTAAGGATAACTTCAGGGGAAGTGCTTCTGAACATGACATTCATAAACTGATAGCTTTGCCACTTACCCTCTGACACATCAATACACAGACATACTTCAGCTGAACAGGATGTGGGAAAAGCCTTAAGTGTTTCAACTTCAACCCATCCCAGTAAATTCACATTCACATACTTTTCTTTTTCAACCACATTTTAATAATTTTTCCAAAGAGTATCAAAAAATTTACAAGGACATAGGGTCTAGATGAACTTTTTCTTGTCTTCTTTAAATGACTGACATAATAAAACTGTTCATCACATGGCTGGGTGACAAGTTAACAGTTTTGTAAGCCTTCCAAGTTAAATCCATCTCTGTCAAATTTACAGGAATTTCAACTGAGAGAGCCTATGTGCATGCTTGTTTGTATGTATACATACATGTCTGTGCAAGAACATTAAGAAGTTTTAAAGAAAAACAACTTAGGGAAAGATTAAGACAGACACAGAAATGGTTCCACTGCAGCTGCAACTTGTAACTTGCTTTTAATAACACAACAGAAACTATATAAAACTAAAGAATAAATGCTACAGAATCAAAAATGGAGAACTTATAAGGTTCTAGCATGTGAATTTGACTTAATTTGGCAAAAACAATCTCTTTCCATAAATGACAGAATTGGGCAGCACAAATTTCAGTCATGAAATATTGTTTTCAGCACTAAGATAAACTCTACTAAGACTAAGAGTCAAACACATGAAAACTAATGCCTTTTGAAGGCATCATGCACAGCCTATTAAGACATTTAAGATTTAGTGATTAAGATCACTACTGATTACTATATCAGACTCCTACACTCATATACACACATAAAAAAGCCTTCTGAATAGCTTTGGAAATAATAATAATAGTAATAATACATTACATTGAATTTACGTCATAGTGCTCATTCCTATGCCGCCTATGGTAGACTCCGAGTGCTTGTAATTCCAATGACAGACATACACATTCATTCATCCATTCAAATTCAATAACCCTTCTATTCATCTCTCTCTCTCTCTCTCTCTCTATCTCTCTTTCTCTCACTCTCTCTCCCTTCTGCACTTTGCAGACAAGCAACACCAATTTATCACAGGCGGATTTCCTAACTGACAATATAAACAAAGCCTTGAGCAAAAAAAAGGACCATATATATCATATGGCAGCTAATTCTGACAAAATGAACTGTATTGATGCACGAGCAGCCCTGAACTTAAACTACTTAGAGATTTAACCAAAGCATCACTTGGGACATGAGAAAATTAGATCTTCACTAAATGGCATTTCCAACAGTTCATGATAATTTGATCCTCATGAAAAACAAATTTCTAGACCTAATCTGCAACTGACTATGCAATGTCAAAAATTTGACACACATGCAAATTGAGAGAAAGATAGACTAGTTTGGAATAAAATGTGAAGATCATATATATTAAAGGAAGAAGCTGACTAGTCTCCTAGTGGCAAAAAATAAATTTGAGCTTCATTCAGAAGAGGGCAATTGTGTAGTCTAGCTCTATTGGGACTCGTCTGGCTTGGAACCATAAATAATATATCGTCCGTCTTCGCATAGGACCGGCCACGTTTATATGTATGGTGTATAGCCTATAATCACTATAGCAGCGTGGCCGGTCCTTTGCGAAGACCAACGATATGTTCTACTACAAATTAAATGGGCTAAAAATAAAATGTCCGATTATTAATCAATGTCAATAATGTGGTTATCTCCACAGGTAGAGGGGAGGAATTCCATATGTGTGCCAGAAAGATTTCCGCATGCAACACAGTAACACCGATCATTTCCAACAATATACCCTAACCACAGTATAATATATTGTTGGATCGGTGTGTTAGTTATGCAGAAATCTTTCTGAATCTTGAAAAGTTCAGTGATGCTTAAAATTCTCACTTTGGCAACATAAAAACTGAAGTTTGGTCAGTTAAGTTAGTATTTATTAAAAGCAAATAGACTAGACTAGTCTAGACGATCTAGGTCTAGACTAGATCTAGATAAAATTAAAAAACTCAGTATGATCAATATGGACCAGACTAGATCTAGACCTAGAGACTTGTCTTAGNATTGGGGTGTTGCAAGGAAGGAATCAAGAAATCATCTAGAGTTTATGAGCCCCTTTGCGTCCGCTCAACGCACATTTTATCCAATGACAGACATCCCTGAACCTTAGTACAGACCTGATTGGGCAGAATGGGAAGGGGGAGCACTCTCCCATCATGTTCTGCTTTAATTTGGTTGATCTAAAAACTGTGTGTTCCACAACGAAACAATTTGTTTTTTTTTGCACAAGCTTTGCGACCACATAAATTATTTGCGTCCACTACGCACATGCTTTGCCACCACTCAAGTTTTACCATTTTGTCTGTGGTCATGTGAACTAAAATGCCTCCATCTCTTATTTTATCCCTTACCTCACACTTGCAGTGACTATCATCTTTATAATAATTGAAACATGGGGTACCACTACCATAACAAGTGGTACTACCACTATACTACTTTGCCCCAGTATTCAGTATTAAGAAATGGCAATAAAATTTAAAAAAAAAACCAAAAAAAAATGTAAAAAAAAAAATCAAACAAAAGGCAATGTAAAGGATTCATTGAAACTATTTTTTAATAAACAAACATCCCAAACCTTTCATTCTAGCAGTCACCAACAGCACAAAAAGAACATTTAAACACTTCTCTTTCAATTTTTTGCTGAGTCATTTAACAGGGTGGACGCAAATGGGGATCAGGGTGAAAATTTGCACCTGATTTGCGTCCATCCCGCAACTATGGGTACCAATAGGCAGAGCGTGCTTCTTGCATGATTACTATGTACAGAGTCACTTCTTTTCATGACATGATGGCTATTTTTAGTTATAAACCTGTTCATGTGACCATACAACCTTACAAACACTTCCGCTTCCTGGAACTCTTGGCGTAAGCACGAAATGGGTCGGCTCGACGTGTTAGGATGATAACAAAAATGGCTATTTCATGAAAGAGATTTCACGTATACGCATAAATTGCTACATCATTGTGTTCAAAAGATGTTAACGAATGCAAATCGAATGCCCATATGTTTATGAGTATACGGATGGCGGCGATATTTTTAGATTTCGGATAGAGTGGACGCAAACGGGCAGGTGAACGCAAAGGGGTACATAAACTCTAGATAAAATTAAAAAACTCAGTATGGTCAATTAAGTACAATATTGTCAATATGGACCAGACTAGATCTCTAGACTTGTCTTAGTCTAGACTAGACTAGGTCTAGACTAATCATAATGCCCCCCAAAAAAGTCACTTGAATGAAACATGCCTGGGCGGTTAAAAAAAAAATCCTTGAGCGATTTCTCCTGGCATCTGCATCGAACTAGCCTGGTTCTAACACTACAATAAAATCGACTTAGGCATGAAATGAAGGATTGGTAGTATTGATGCACGCTCCTCTACAGACCTGCCCCGCTCTCTAAACCAATGAGATGTAACAGAAAAGGAGGCTATAACAGAGATGTTACTGTTTCGTTAGCAGACTAGACTAGACTGCTTCCTGACTATCGATGGCGTTGGCAAGGCTTTGCTCAAGAAACCTGCATTGTAAATATAAAAATAATGAAAACTTACTGTTTTCACGTGGTTATCTTCCAATTGCTAGGTGTTACCTATAGCTGTTCCCTTCTCTGAGAACGACACAATCAACTCTGAACGGCAGGCATGACTGCAATGGCAATTATAGACCCACACTCTGCCTCGCGTAGGTCACTCAGTTAGTGGCGTGATGGTTTTCTATCGTATGACGCGCGTTACAGATCGAAAGGAGAATGACACGTTTGCTAAACGTGTTCAGATGTCATGTTTCATTAGCAATCATCTATGGTCTGGTGTAGCACTGAAACCCAATTTTAGTTTATCATAGCGGTTATATGTAATTTGAATGGCTTAAATTTCTGCATATTTTTTCAGTTCTGAGATTTACAAAAAGGATGTAATGTATCCTTTCGATTTTCAATGTCGCACATGCCTTATGTGCGTGTTTACCGCAGGGTCAGGCGGGTGTTGTAACAAGCGCATTATGTTATGTGATAATCTAGTATTTTCGATACAAAAAGATACCAAAAATATTAGGACTATTCTTTTGTGGACTTTGGATCCCTCAGCTGCACTAAAAGAATCCTGAAAAGAAAAGTATGATTTCAAATCAGCAAGTGCACATTCTCACGTAGGCAGACATTCATTAACACTAACTTGTTTACTACTAATTTTATTTTAAATTAGATCTACTGAACTGCACAAAGGTTTGGGCCAGGCCTGTTTATTTATTTATTTATGGGGAAACGCTATTTTAGAGAAAATAATTTGTAGGAGCAGATTGTGCCTCGAATCAAAAGAAAAAAAAGTAAATACATGTGTACTTTGTAAGTGACTCCTTATAATCTGCCGCCCCATNCTACCCCCACCCCTCGAAAAAATCAGTGGTTTTTCCAGGTTCTATTGTGCTACGTCTACACATCGCTTTTAGATGTATACGTATCTAATGTGTCGAAAATCGCAGAAACAGGAGATCTCTCTCTCTCTCTCTCTCTCTCTCTCTCTCTCTCTCTCTCTCTNCTCTCTCTCTCTCTCTCTCTCTCTCTCTCTCTCTCTCTCTCTCTTTAATTCCCGCAACAATGCTGCTTCGTAGGGTATGTGAAATCTAGGATACAGTATTTTCTATCGTTGTTCAGCCTACAATACAGTAGTTTCTGTTTTTGTTCAGCCTCTGCACGACTTGTGCTGAACTGTAGGCAGTCTAACGGGCACCAACAGCCTATGATTTGTGAACCACTTATGGAAATCGTAAGCCAACAACAAAGCAGCTGTGAGGAAGTTGATGTTGATATACCGGATGACCTTGCCTCCAAACCAGAGATGCGTGGAGTCACATCTATTAATAATGTAGGTCTGGTATGTTGTACTGCCTGCATGCTTTTTAAATGCGCTTTGTATTTACTCATAAAACCTTCCCAGTAAATTCTTACACCCCGGATAATAACTTCTTTCCAATTTAGAACGCACAAAGAAGGAAGGGGGTAGGGAGGGGTGATTTCCCCGATTTTGACGTCTAATGGCTACACCAAACCCCTTATTCATCTAACCTCCCAATACATAGGCCTGTTTAGACCAAGCCCAGTACAGATACACTGATTTTTATCGATCGATGAAGGCTGTACTACCTTCGGGTCTTTAGTTTGTTCTATAAGGTTAAGAAAACAAAAGGTGTGGCGCATGTAAGAAAATGTAAACTACTGTATGTGATTAGCCTATGATATCGCACAGAAAAGAAAAATATTGCAGAAACCTAAGAGATGTAAGTATAAAAGATTTATTTTGTTTAATGTCTTCAGACAGACAATTTGATTACGTAGTCCATGGAGACATGTCATGCTCTGTTTACGAAATAAATTAACGCCAACGATTCTCGATCAGGATTTTTATTTTTTTTCAGTCTCTCATTTACCCAGTGAAGCATTTACGGAAAATAACGCCTTTGACAAACACCGAAGAAACTGCGTCCCTGTCCAACATCTGACACCCAGCTTGTTGACAGCTTCACTATCAGAGGCGTAACACCCGATCCAAACCAGGAAAATTAACACGGTTTGGATAAAATACTGCGACTCTTGCTAAAGACGCTGCTAATCTTTAAAAAAAGAAAAATCTTTTTTTTTTTAAAAGATACAAACAAGATGCTATTGCTGACAGCTAAAAATCAAGCCTTTCTTCCTTTGCCACTGTTATGAGTCGAGGAAAAGGACGTCCGAACTGGAAGATTTTGGTGACCTTCGATGGTCTCGTGACGCCAGGAAAGAAGCATTTTATTGCCTTTCCGGACTCCTGATTTTGTTGATGAATGTATTCCTTGGTTCGGTGTTATTTAAGTTTAAGCCTCTTGTACACTTGCTCTTTTCGGAGATTGACCTCTGACCTTAAGTGATTATACAAACATAGCTTATTTATAGCTTAGGATCCCATTATGTCTGATCCCAACCCGAGGCTATTATGACCGTCCTTCAGCGAGGAGAGACAAGTTCAAGGAGGATCCAGCATAATGACAGAGGGCGCTGTTACGGTCAAAGCAAAATTAATGGCTGACATGGCAATTCAAGTGTAGCAGTTTGGCAATGATGACAGAATACAAACAGAATATTTCGCAGCAGTGGCGGTGCGTCATTGGGCTAAGCCCCACCATTTTTGTTTCCCACACTCAATTCTCAGAATAATATTTTAAAAAATAATTACAATAAAAAGCACAACAAAACAAACAACTAGCAACTAAACACACACAAAAAAATTTTAAAAACCGGTATAACCAACGACAAGACGGCTCAAGCTGTAAAACAGAACTCGCGGTCTTTGCCAGGGTGAGGGCTATAGAATTGTCAGCCCCCAAATCCTCACTAAGGCTTTAGGCTGACCTTTCACCTAAGGGGAGAATAACTACTTTCAGCCTGCAAATAATATGTCCTTGACAGGGACTGATCTTTTTCTTGCCCTCGCTAGATTTGGTTTGCGAGGTGGGCGATACGACTGTCTACCATGTGGCTTAGTATAGATCAATAAATAATTTCAATGAGCCCGGCTTGTTTTGAAATCTATCAGCAGTTAGGGTCATGTACACTTATACCTCTTCTTGGGAGAGAATCCTAACGCTCTTGTAAAAGCGAAAAATTGAAAGACATCAGATATGCGTTTTTGTATGTTTCATACAATGTTGTTCAATAACTTGGCCAAGTTGGATAGTGTTTCCTTGTAAGATAAAACAATAGACCGGTGAATTTAATCTCTAGTACTAGGAGCAGGCCTACATTTTAGTTGTCAGTTAGCTAGTCTAGTTATAATATAAATTGTGTTGTTTCAGTTGTTTCGTCTATGTACTCTAGTTGCGGTCTAGTTGAATCTGTATCTATAAATGTAATTGGCAATTATAACTCTTTCCAAGATCAAAGATTTATAAATTGCAAAAATATGTGGGCGGATGAGGAAGGAGCGCGAATCATGCGATAAAACTGCCACTGCCACATTATGACAGGCTGCTCTGTACCGAAGTTGCGAGGAAGATAAGGTTACTGTCTATAGACCCACCTAAAATTTGAACTACGCACCGATACTGTTTTGCAGCAGTTTTGGGGGAGGGGGAGTTCCGATGTAAAGCATACAGTATTAATCCTGCTCGGTGGCTTTGCCTAAATGGCAACAGAAGTATCTGCTAGTATTGCAAACTTACGCGTAGATGTACGTTAAAAGAAGAGAACCGGTACTGATTTTCAGCCTAATAATAATATTGATAATAATATTAGCCTGAGATTCAACTCTTGGACAGTGTAAACTGGAAAAAAGAGTAATTTTGTTTTTGTTTTTAGCATCTACAAACTGCAGTGGTGACGATGCATTAGCCTACCAGAGGAGCACAATGAGGTGACTGGCGTGTTTCCATCCGGATACGACACGGCAAAACACGTCAGCTTGTGAGTATGAAGACTGCTTTTGTTATGTACGGATGACCTCAAAGTCGTGTCATGTCGTTGCGGACTTTGTAGAATCAGAGACCGAATCTTGTGGAATCAGCTTCAATGGATTTGTAATTTCAGTTTGAATTTGTTGAAGTCAGGTTGCGACACAATTCCATATTGCTGCGAGGCCACGGGGCTTGTGAATCGTTCTAAAAAAAATGAAGACCCTCGAGTATAAGCTTTGTGTGTTCGGCCCCCGGGTCAGAAGATTTGCTCTGTAGTGTCAGTGGAAAAGACGCTTCATTTCCTGTTCATCATTTCACTCAAAGAAATTAATTTTGTTTTAAGGGCGGGAGGACCCGACACCCCGCAACGCGGAGTCCAGCAATGACTTTGTTATGGATTTCATTAGTAATATTTGGAACCGATGTGTATAATGTATATTGGTCTGTGTGTATCATGAATTAAAATGAGATTTATATAATGTTGTATGGCATTGTAAAACAATTTCTGTACTGGCTGAATGGAAGGTCATTTAATGTCAAAATACATGACAAATTACATGTAGAGAAAACAATATAATTACATCTATATGTAGAGGATCTGTAATGAGTGTTTGTTTGGTATCAGATTTATGAAATGAGGCGAGCGAATACGATAAATGCATAACAAACACGAGTTTCAGATCCTGTTTATCATATAAACTCTAACTAATCAAAAAAAAATGGAACTTTAAAAAAAATTAACCGTGAAAAGGACCCTACAGTAACATTCATCCTATCTGAGATATATCAGTCACAACTGAACTGAATGGACCACACAGTTACGCGACACAAAATAGATCCAAACAGCTGACAATCATCGATGAAACTCTGTGACATTTCAAATACTTTTATTCAAATGTTTAACTGAACCGAAACTGAAACGTGAAAAGAACGATGACAAGCGATAAGAAATATTGACTGAAATAATAACTGAAAAAATCTAAACAGAGGGGAAACCCCACGGCAGTGAAAATAGTTACAAAAGAAATGACCTCACATATTCATGACGTCGCAAAAGAAATCTAGTGGTTTCCAAGGCTTCCAATCAAAGTAATTGTAAGCAGGTCAAAGGTCAAATTTATGTAACGTGTGACATATCAAAAATTATTACACACTTTTATGTCACCGGAAATAGGCCCTGTTTATATGAATAAAGAAATGTAAGCTGAAATTTGTGACATTGAGAATGTCGTAAAGAAACCGCAGAATACAGTCAAAAGTTCACAAAAGATGTGTTTTGTAGTTGAGCCTTTGGGGTGTTTGCGAGTGACCGGACCATGGTTTAGACACAGAATTCAAAGAAAACAACAATAATTAAAGAGTGTATTTAAATAAATACGCGTGCACTGCAACCAAGTCAGTTTTCGATGTTATGGATAATAAAGTTATTCTTATTCTTATAAAGGAAGTGACAATACATGTAATTTGTAATGATTTCTCCCCATGATGTGGCTCTTGAACGCCACAGAGTTGCGCCGAGCACCGCGCGCACCGCAACTTATGGGGAAAGTGCAAGACCAAAAAATTGAACATTTGCTTGAATGTGGTTGAACTTTTGAAAGGGCAAAGTCGCATCACTCTTCAATTAGAGATTTAGAATTTAAATTTAATCGCATGGATTTTATCTGGAAATTTAGCCACCACAGTCCCGTTCAAGAAAGGGGGAACTTACTATATAATGTACTATAAATAAGGAACAACAAAAACCAGTACAGAAATGCCATGATCTAAAAGGTATAGAACTGCTTTCTATTTGTATATATATGAGGAAAAGTGTAGGATATAAAAACAAGGATTGGAGGACTGACGTGATATGTCAGACCAGATGTAAGTCCCTAAAAGGAACCATAGTTTTCTTGGTCTCTAGAGGGATTTTTGTCCTTATGATTTTTCAACACGTGGTAATAGTGATAATGACTTCGTCCGAAGATGGTGGTGAGGATGGATAGAAATTCCTATAGCTGTTGAGTAATAATGCTGACAACCAGGAAGCGATATTTTTGCCCGTCCATAAAAAAAGACATTGCTTCTGCTGTAGCGTACGAAAGTACTGTACTGTTTTCATGGACTTTGCTCGTCTACTTGACCTTTGGACTATTTTTATCACAAGTGCCGAACTTGTGCTGTCCTGTGGTAGACCTAGCCGGAAGTTCACTCTCCATTCTTACAAGAGTGTGGCGTAATACTATTTTATTTTGATCTCTGTCATGATGTGCTCAAGTCTTTCCACTCGTTAGTTTGTTTGTTTGTTTGTTTGTTTGTTTGTTTGTTTGCGTGTGTTAGTTTGTTTGTTTGTTTGTTTGTTTATTTGTTTGTTTACGAAATATTCAGTAGGTTACCAGTATGAGCTTTAATGGAAGGGAAGCAAATGGTAGAGTGAAAAGCGATTCATTTTTCGTACATGTCAACACAGAATGGCGTATCTTACATTAATGTAATTTATACTGTACACGTTTTAGCGAAATAACTTAAAATGTCTCTGTGCAGTTTTCATGAAATTTGGTGGAAAGGTTAAGCTGGATCTAAAATAGGTCTGTAATATTTTTGTGTAAATTGAATTACGGTATAAAGATGTTTCTCACAAAGTGTTTTTGTAGTGATATGTTATCAAGATAATTTGAAAAGTTACCAGTTTGCATGACACTTTGGGGAAAGACTAGGTCTGGTATGGAGTGAAACGAAGATACACATAGTTTGGTGCGCATCACATCAAAACAATGTATCTAGTATGCTGTTAGTACAAATAAAACGTCGTAAGTGCAAGTGATGACCTAACTGCGACATGGAGTTATAATGCCTGTACACTATAGGCCTAATCATACGGAAAAGTTTGATCTGCTTAAGAATATGAATGAATTTAATATTTTTATTTTTATATCAGTTAGATTAAATAATGCGTTGGGCTAAATGTTACATACAGTGTCGCAGAATAATGCATTGGGCTAAATGTTATATTATTTATAATGTCGTAGCTGCATTTGATGTAAATGCGACTTCGAGCTAGCAAACGTATAAAGTAAAGAAGTTTACTCGTGTGTGTGTGTGTGTGTGTGTGTGTGTGTGTGTGTGTGTGTGTGTGTGTGCGCGCGCGCGCGCGCCTCGTGCTCGTGCTCTGTGTGTTTGCATGTGTGTGTGTGTATGTGTGTGTGTGGTTGCATGTGTGTGTTTGTGTGTGTGTGTGTATGTGTGTGTGTGTTGCATATGTGTGTGTGTGTGTGTGTGTGTGTGTGTGTGTGTGTGTGTGTGTGTGTGTGAGAGAGAGTCAGTCTGTTGGTCAGTCAGTCAGTCAGTCAGTCAGATGATTGGTTGGTTNTTATAATGTCGTAGCTGCATTTGATGTAAATGCGACTTCGAGCTAGCAAACGTATAAAGTAAAGGAGTTTACTCGTGTGTGTGTGTGTGTGTGTGTGTGTGTGTGTGTGTGTGTGTGTGTGTGTGCGCGCGCGCGCTCGTGCTCGTGCTCTGTGTGTTTGCATGTGTGTGTGTGTGTGTGTATGTGTGTGTTTGCATGTGTGTGTGTGTGTTTGTGTGTGTGTGTTGCATATGTGTGTGTGTGTGTGTGTGTGTGTGTGTGTGTGTGTGTGTGTGTGAGAGAGAGAGAGTCAGTCTGTTGGTCAGTCAGTCAGTCAGTCAGTCAGATGATTGGTTGGTTGATCGGTCAGCTGGTCGGGTTGGTTTGTTGGTGGTTTGGTTGCCCCGCTTCCCATTCTCCTCCTTACCATTTTGCCTTGATTTAGTTGCCTTTCTGGTTATCCAGTGGTATCATGAGCACATATTATGTTTGTCCTTCAGAGGAGTAGCCTGACATATGACTTGAATATCTTAGATACATTATTAAATATGTTCGGAACTGGCATTAAAAACTCTCCATCACATAATGGAGCAAGAGGTGGTCACATCACTACTGCACCCTCTTCAAATGATGATGAAGTGTAAAATGCAAGAAATTCTACTTTGAACTTCAAAATTATATATTTGTTTGCTTTATCTGCTCCTGCTCGACAATCATATCTAAGTAGAGGTGTGTAAAATGGTATGCCAGTAACGCTGAAATTATCAACATCCTTTCTAGTGGGGAGTTTCTAATGACGGCCAGTGTATATCGATACTACACTTTGTCGTAACTACCTTGACATGTACAGTACCGGTAATAACGGATTTTGTGAGGTAATTAAGTCATAAACAAACCCGGCAGTAGCAGCCAATCTTTGCCGCTCCCTCTAACATACCTAGCGTAGAGGGTTGTTAGTGAACGTGGGAACCTCCGGGCTAGGTATGAAGATACCAATAGTGTTGTTTTTTTACTGTTGACTATATAGGGTTTTACACCTCTCATTAGCTTACCCAGGGGTCCCATGCTAATATACTTTCATGTTGTTTAGCTCTTTCCTCTAAAATTTTGACACAAAGCAAAATGCCTTGAAACCAATTAGCTTTTGAGAAGTTTGGGCAGTGAATCAGGCTGCCTAATATTTTAGGCTTTCTGATCTCACACAGAAAACACGGTATCCTTACCAACGTCATAGCAACAATCACAAAGTCCATACTGGGAGAAAGCTAAAACTGAAAACAGAGGGCATTCAAAAGGCACCTTTGAAATTCAGATCCAACCCCTTTGCCCCTTCCCTATGGCCAGTTTTCTGATTTTCTAGGGACTTTTTAGAATGGCCAGGTGCTAGACTATAGGCAATTTCATACCCTTTACTGGCTTTAGATGGCCATGGGAGATTTTTCGGCCCGATTTGTGTTTTCTTCATCATAATTCTCACCTCCGATTTTAACTACAGAAACTGTCTTTATGGTTCTGTATTCGGGAATTTGGCCTGAACAATTTGATGCATCATACGAAGTGATTTACAGCCTTCTTCAGCTCCTGTCCTGCCATGAAAGCTCAACTGCTGGTCATCAAGGGTTCTGCTCATCAATCGGTAGAATGTGGCGTTTAAAGAGTAAATGACATAACATGCTACGGCGACATTAAGGAGGTGCTCAAATTTAAATGGGGCTCCCGTTTTAGAGTACACTAGATATTGTCACACAGTCAAAGAGGCAAGGTTCTGTCTGAATATTTTACAGGCCTGAAATGTAGTTGGGGTTTTTTCTCTTTTATGGGTTATATTAGCCTTTTCAGCTGCCCTCTGAATTCAGTTTTCGCTTTCACCCAGACCCAAAGCATATTTAAGCTCATTGTGTGGCCCAGAGTTTAAGACTGACCCAGTCCTAGCAAGCCCACTGAAATTTTGAGCTTGGTAGCTATTTGGAAACACATTTTACCTTTTTCACTGGTCTAGGCCGAACCCCTTCTCTTCCGTCTGACAGTTCCAACCCAAGGCTAAATAGTACCTGGCAAAATAAAATAAACTGGACACCGTTTCCCATTAAATCAAAATTTGCTCCACGGAGCTCTTACCACGGGAAGCAGGGCATGCGAAGAAGGGGAAATGGAAGGTCAAATATAAGCCCTAAGCTTGGTCGTAGAATTACAGATTTGTTGCCTATTCCTGATCTGTGAAAATTAGCATTCTTTCTGCCTATAACTAATGCCTAATCGTGATACCGACAACAGAATGATGAAGGAGGCCTTGTTAACAAAAGTCTGTGTTTAATTATTTATGATTGGTGATCCCACCCATGGCAGACCATTTTTCCTCTCGAATACACATCCCACCGTAACTCTTATTCTAATTCGCGTTGGCCAGAAATCGGTTGGTAGCAAATCTCTTCACAGCTGGTCCTGTCATATTGAACGGTGGCAAAGCATGCACACTACTGTTGGGAGCAGAGGTCTATAGGATCACAAACCTGTTTTGGCACTAGCGATGGTAATTCCAACGGTCTCCGAACGGTTTTGGATCTAGATCTCTTTCTTGCAGGCGGAACGGTTTCGAGATTTAGTACCAAACATAACAGAAGATTTGATATTAACCCTCTAAGACCCACGAGTGAACATACTATTAGAAATGTAAAGGGTCCACATGGCTTTGTTTAATATAATATTAGAGACAAACGTTTGACAATCTAAGCAGCGTTATCATTCTGTGGTCACAGAGGCCATATTATACGAGTATAGTATGCTCGTTCTTTCAGGACTACCTTTTATCATAATTAAATATATTCTCCAAACTCATGTGCCAGATATGGAACAGTAGGACCTACAGGGTTAAGATTTAAAGACAAATGAATGTTTGCTTGTAACCCACTTGTGACCATTCATATCTTCAATCATCGATTAGCTAAAAATAGGTTGGCAGGGCAGTTTATTAGCATTGACTACACTCCTGAAAGGAACGTGTTGTTCGCAGACGACGATTACCTATAGGACAACGCTTTTTTGACTGTTTGGTAAGATCTAATGTCCCGTAGAGCAGTAGCCCTGATCGGAGATTGGAGGGTCTCCTTAGCGTCGCCGTCGTGAGTCATTTCCTCTCTAAATCTTTTCTGCCACATTCCCCCAATTGATGAAGAGAACCACTGATGGCCAAATAGGTAGAATCTCATAGCAGAACAGCCTTCATACAAGGGCTCAGAATCATAATGATAATATAGCAAATTCATGTTAAAATCTCGTCATAATAATAAAACATTGCATGCGATCGCGTTTTTGTCTAGTCTAAGCCTCGTATTCTCTACGTTGTTCATTGACACCGACAATGTTTTATTGAAAATAGTCTAGACAATGATGCAAGACTGGTCTTTTGGATAGGGTAATCATTTCCGGAGACGTAGCAAGAATTAGGGACTGACTCATGGAAAACAAAACAAACAAAAAAAACTTTGGCCAACCTGGCAACACCACACAGACTACAAGGACGGTCCATTTCGCGCGCCGCAGGGACTTGTGTGCTAAGTGAGAATAGGTCTGAAATGAAACAAACTATTACGGTCCAATGATGGCGCCCACGTGCATTAATCTGGAAAATTTCAAATGGTAATCAGTAATAAATTAGTTGAGTATATAAACATTTCGCTTCCTATTATCTCACTTCTGGAAAATCACTTCAATGGATTTAGAAAACGATAATTACAATGTGAATTTCCATTAATTACCATAACATAAATTTTCCCCCTCAAAGTCAAACATTGAATAGACAAAGGCAACAAAGACTGATCAAACAACACTCGTCGACTCAAAAGAGAACTTCGAATATGTACAAACATTAAAAGCCTCAAATATGGACATGGCAAGATCATATGTAAACACTGGAATTTCTCTATATCAAAATAATGAATAATGCAAAAAATCGTATAGTAGGCTACATAGCAAATTCAAATGTAACAATAAGATGAGTCACAGAGTATTAAATGATATGTTTGATAATAAACTCAACATCAAAAGTAGCAAGATCAAAGTTTGAAAAATTACTCTGAGTTAATTTGAGTGGGTTTTGCTTATGTGAGTGCCCTTCATTCTGACAACTGTTTATAGTATTTTATTCGCCCTGATGAAGGTCTAGCGACCGAAAATTTGGCAAATTTTACCACTGGAGATTCATATTAGATAGTGATTTTTATTTGTGAAATTCTTACTCCCTATTATGTTGTAATTATTAAATTGTTTAACATCGACTGGTAGACAGTTCCTTAATATATATATTTTTTAATATATTACTCATAATAAATGATGATGATGATGATGATGATGATGATGATGATGATGATGATGATTTACATCCAGTGCGGATAAATGTTTTGCAAATAATGATGGTGATGATGATGATGATGATGATGTTGATGGTGATGATGATGATCTACATCCAGTGCGGATATTTGTTTTGCAAATAATAATGATGATGATGATGTGTAAATTATATTTTATGTCATTTAAATCAGTGCATTTTAAATTTTATAATATTCGCTGGTAGGGATAGAAGTTTTTATTTCTTTAATATGTATTCCAAATGATGATGGTGAGGATGATGATGATGATGATTGAAACTCAATATGATTCTGCCCAGGTATGACACAAAACTTTTTGAAAAGTGTATAATGGATTTTTTTGTGTGTGTGTGTTTTTTTTTTATGATAATGATGATAATATTATACTGCGGATAATCCTCTCATTGAAACTGCTGATCCGCTGATATCATGCTGTTTGAAAAAGTGAAACATCGCCACAATTTTTTTTTTTAATGAACTGATTATGGTGTCAGATTCATCATTGATTTTCTTTTCTTTGTTATATAAATCCAATCCACGTGCGTGGCTTTCACAACTGTCTGACTTCTGACCCATGAACTGCCCACAGGCAGGCTGCTTGCTTACACAAGCGAGGTCAGCGAAGCCCGCTATTGTGTTAATTAGGGGGGTTAAAGGTTGCATCCATAGTTTATTACATATACGACACTGTTCGATCAATTGCGAAAGTTTCTTGAGGAAGGAAAAGGTGAGAGGATAACATGAGAGCCCAAATGAGTCGGTTTTGAAAATGATGTAGGCTTCTTAATAGCCTGTTTTGATTTTCCATGACTGAAACAGACGATAAGGTTTCATTTGGGAGTGGTAGAGCTCAACATATGGGCTTTTAACTTTGCAAAACCAATAAAGAGCTGTGTTATTGAAAAAAAACATTTGAACACCACATTTGGTAGAGGCTAATTACTATTATAATAGGATGGTGATGATGATGATGAGATGATTATCATCATCATCATCATCATCATCATCAAAACTAAATATGATTCTGCCCAATGACACAAACCTTTTTGAAAAATGCATAATGAATTTATTAACAAAATAGTCAACGTTTCGTGTTAAACACTTTCTCAAGACTGACAATGCAAGTTTAAGACATACATCATCATCATCATTATCACTTCAGTATTTAGTTACTTGTAAGTTTTTGTATCAGGTGATCTAAACTGTACAGTATTTGATTCATATTCTTCACTGCTTTCTTCACTCTATATTGATATGAAATTGCTTCTGTTCAGTGCCTGGTCGCATCAGGTAAAAGATTGAAATGGACAAACGACCCTCCGTTTGTAGATTACAGTGTGCTATTGTGGTGCGCATTGTCCTCTTTTAATTCAGCACATTTGCAAACTTACATACCAAAGTGCTAAAAAGTGCGCTGTATTTTCTGTCTTAGATGTTGATCTTACGACAGATTTATCTCATATTCATAATGCAATCGCTGCTTCATCATTAAATTTCACACATATATCTAAGACACATAATTTTAATTTTGTTTCTTGTTGTTATAGTTTAATTTCTCTTATATTTCTTCGAGAGACAGCCCTTTCCACTGAAAATTCGACGTAACTTATTCTTTAGACCCAAATATTAACGATTACTCAGTGAGTCTCTATGAATAGTGATTAATGTGTCTCAAATACAGGTATGAAATTTGGTGGTGGAGAAACAACTGTCTGTTTTCATGAAGTTTCCAAAGACCAACGCCTTCAGATGGAAAAAGCTCATTACTTATCACTTTGGTGTGCAAGAGGACAGTGCGAACCACCGCAGTGCACTGTAATCTACAACAGAATGGTAGTCTATCCTCTTAAATAATTTCAAAGCCCTGGTATTATGAATTGGATTTCAAAACCAGTCTTTCCAAATATATTGGCGTTGGATTTTTATTTCGGTTTGGACAAGGTCTTAGATTTTAAACCACATCAAGGGGGATTTGCAGAAGCCTGGCCAAGAGGGGGAGAAGGAGGAGATAAAAATGAGATAAAACATCTTGGCTGAGCTTGATCTGAAGTATGGTGATCAGGCTCACACTGTTGTCTTCCTCACAGCAGACAGTGAGAGATGATAAGATAAACCTTTAAGATAAGATAAACCTTTTTTATCCAGATTTGGAATTTTGTTTTCACAGCATTTATAACAATACAGTGAAAAATACAAACAGATTAATAATGTTCACTCGTACACGCACATCCCTGCACCTATACCTACCCCTGCACACCACGCTTTACATACAAGCATACCACATTAAGAAACACTGCTAAGGAGAATGGCTGATGGCAAAAAAGATCGCCTGTATCGCTCTCTGTGAGTTTTTTAAGAATAGTACCCGTCTGCTTCTTTGAGATCGGATTATCTGATGGAATAGGGGGTGGGAGCAGTCACTCAAAATTGATTTGAACTTTTGCTTGCAGGAAGGAGTGTATAGTTCTTCAAAGTCGATGAGGAGAGAGTATGAGAGAAAATGAGACTAGTAACAGCTGTAATTAACACAAGATATGTCCAAATGGATACATTCCCTTTTCCCCACATCCACAGTGACTTTACTTGATTTACATATAGATTAAGTCTAAGAGATCTCTCTACGTCGACTAGCCTCAAGTTTATATCCCCCCCCCCCCCCCCCCCCCCNTTGGAAAGTAAGTGAAATGTAACAGATCAAGAACTTAAACGTGCTGGGCGCTTGGATCTATGCATAGATAATGACCGTAACCATCTGTTAATTGCCTCATATGACCATCACTGACTTCACTAATTACCCTTAGAATCGCGTATTATTACTTGATGAAAATACCAAACCCATCCTTGTTAGACAATGTACTCTACTGAAGGCCGGATAGGCGATTAAAGCGATGTTTGATTGTCCAATTGGCTATCACTAGCTGCCTCGCCGGCGTTTGAAGATGACTCTGGAAACTAGTGTATATAACAACTAGGCTTAAAAGGGTTCAAAAGGCTAAAAAAAGGGAGAGCATGAATTCTGAAAGGGGGAAGGGAGATAATAAACGGAACCCCGTATAATTCATGACAGCTTTAAGCTGATAATAGACTAATACAGTTCTTGAGTATTCTTGCACTTTCCACAACATTTACCCGTAAGTGCTCCATCTGGCCCTGGTGTGAACAAAAACTAGAAATAAAAGAATGGCAAAAGTCACTTTGGCTGGATAATCAAATAATATCTAATTATCTAGATCCAGCTTAGGAATCGAATGAACGAAATTAGACAATCCAGATAATACATATCTACTGCGCCCTTCTTCAAAATCACTCCTTTGCCCTTTCAGAGCTGATCTTTTCTGATGAATTTCCTGCTTACTGGAGTCACCTAGCAGTTGCTTCGGTGACGACGCTTTGGGGCCGTTAGTCCGAATCTCCCAAAAGAGCGGTATCTGCGGGATGAGGAAGACTACGACCAGTGTCCGAGCCGGGGGGCTTGGCTGATGGCAAGGCCTGGCCCAAGATCTCCACACATACCTCCACGAGGTGGCAACTGGAAACGATCAGCGCCCCTGGTAATGTTACCGGACGTGATCGGCAAAATGTGTTGGGGCTCTATGCCACAGACACAGGCCAACGGGCCCCCGGGGCAACGTGTCTAGGCTCTCGCAGATGGCCGAAGGGTCTTGCTTGACCGATCTGCGGTCGGAACATGAGTCTGCCGTCTCGCCATCATGGGCGGGGGGGACATAGGGACAACGACACAGTTGAGGCATGTGTTTCGAGCGCTTAGGGCCATACATGCCCGACGGCGTAACGACCGTGCCAGTCATTGATGGGCTCGTGCAGGGGAGGTACGAACCATCACACTCTTTCCTATCTGGTGGGCGAGCTCTACCCCAGGCGGTCCGACTGCCATAGACAGGAGGACCACCGTCTCTCAAAGGGTATCTCGCAACAGTCCAAAGCAAGTTGAGTGCCCAGCGGTAGAGTGGCCAGGCCCCGGAGGCAGGGGTGAGCTGAAGGGACACCAGCCTGGGCTGCCCTGGGGATACGGAATAGGGAGGGTGTTCATCTAGAGAGCATTCGCCACCCCGCTCTCTTGCAACAGCAAACCGGTCCGGGATCCTTATCTTTTTTCTTTACCCAATGGACCGATCGAGTCACAACTACCGCACGCAGGCCCCATACCATTGGTAACGAAACTTCTGGTGACAGCGTGGCACTAGTAGTACGTCATGGATTCCTTTGTAATTTCAGCTTTGTGATTGTGCTCGCTCGCAGCCTTAGACCCTTTGGGAGAACGGGGGCAGTCCGCAGAGCCACCGATTCGAGGGCGGGAGGCCCTCCATCCCCACATCCCTTTTTTTGAACGCAGACTACCCTCGTGGAGTGGCGAGTCGGGGTAGCCAGCTAGGACCTCATTGCACCCAGAGGCCCGAAAGTAGGCCCAGTCACTGGCCTGCCGGCAACGGTGATCCTAAGCGGGGATAAGCTACGACTCCACACCCCCATTTCAATTCTTGTCCGGAGGTTACCACCCGTCCGGCCCCATAGGAGTTCATAAAAAGCCTCTTTGCAACTCTCGGGTCTCCCCTCCTGTGTTCTTTGGAGGGGCGACTTGGCGAACTCGGTGGGCGTGGAATTGACCACACGAAATGATCAGTTACCTGGAGTCACCTAGCACTTCAGACAGTGCTTTGAGTTTGAGGATATCGTTGATTTGAAAATAACGAAGAATTTCCGTTGAAAATTTTAAAATTCGGCTTGAAAATGCCCTGTATTTGTGAAGAAAGTCACCGTCTTAAAATCAGAGTTTTGAGTTATAAATTGTTTTGTCTCTGGTTTAAGCCCGAGGTGGTTCTTCGTCAGCGACTCAGGCGGTGGAAGAAGCCAAGTCGTACTATGGAGGACCTGGAGGACTCTGTTTTAAGGTCTCAAAGAGAGAGGAAATCAGATAGTCGTTTACCATGCAGCTCGTGCTGGCTGTTGATGCTCATGATGGGATCCATCCAGCCCTCCAGCTATCCAGTCACCAGTCATCCAGTTAGTTCTTCAGTCGCTTGCCTGTCTGTCTGTCTGTCTGTCTGCTTGCCTGTCAATCTGTCCTTCTATCGGCCAAAATCAGCAGGATATGGATTTTCTTTAGTTTGAGCCGTTTATTGGGGGCTAATCTCACAAGGTATAATATCATAATTATGTTAAGTAAGTTACATCTTTTACATTCAGTGGACTGTACTTCACACATATGCATTGAGCTAAGCCTCACTAGAAACGACGAGGTTGTCTGGAACCTGAGACTGATTCTATGCAGGATTTACTCTCATGATGATGAATCTGGCCTTTTCAGCCACACACTGTAACATTATAGATAAAAGGGTTTTTTTATTTCGCTCTCTCAAATGGAGAAAATATCATTCTCATGCTCCAACTACTCTCCGCCAGCGGCGCTCTCCCTCCCCATCCCCAACCCCTAAACTTATAATGATACTTGTACACTGTAGCGAGATGTAGTTGGTGCAGCAAGCCTTAAATATTGCTTTCAAAGACAGTCCATGATCTTGTCAATCGTCTCAGAGTTTTCATCATGTCGCGCACCTGCACAAAGGGGATGTAATCGATATCCATAACTATTTAATGAGTTGCTTCCCTGGAGAAAAGGCGTGTACTTCTTTTTTATTATTCTAATGACTGCTGCCGACTCGTCGGCCGTTTTGTGGTTTTTTTTGGATCCTAACAAAGATAACGCAAAACATAACATCGAATTCTTTTGCTTAGCAATGGCATCGTTATTTAGAGTAAAGGCAGATCATTGCGCTAGGGCTCTGTTTGCGTCAGGGGTCACTCATTTGGCTTATCTTGTAGTCTGATGCTCATTTTGGTGGAGGAAATCAAAACAAAACAACAGATTTCAACTACTGTATGCACGTGCAAGATCGGCATCAGGCTATCGGAAAGCAAAATTAGTGACACCTTAGCGCAAATAGAGCCCTATCCCAACGACCTGCGATATTGTACAGACATTTTCACCTGGTGTCGACTAAAAGTGCAGTATCAGCTCCATTTTACGTGCGTATAGCCTTTCATCTGTGGTAGACTCGGCACTTGTTTTTTTCGGTGCAGCATAGTTAATTTCAAACGTGAATCAGCAAATTCCATTTTTTTTTGTCGGTGCAGCATAGTTAATTTCAAACGTGAATCAGCAAATTCCATTTTTTTTTTCGGTGCAGCATAGTTGATTTCAAACGTGAATCAGCAAATTCCATTTTTTTTTTTCGGTGCAGCATAGTTAATTTCAAATGTGAATCAGCAAATTTTAATGTAAAAAAACTGTTATTGCTCATATTCAGTTGAATACACGTAAGCCAGCGATTGTGTTTTGCTTGCTCCACGCAGTTCGTAGGTTTCGCGGAAAATGTAAGTTTAGTTTATTCTACAATTAATAATGTAGTCTGTAGCATAATAACAAGTAGAATTAGCGTACCAGTTCAGCGAGGCGAAATATGATCAGAGTGCGCCCAACTTTTTTTTTTTTTTGCTATGCAGGTAACAGAGCGCATTTAACTTGGTTTATGTATATCATTACATTTATGCATTTTGGTCTGCCCAATTCACTAAAACAATCACTAAAATTGATGCGATGAACTTCGGTATATAAAATATGCCTACGTTACAGTTTGAAGCATTGGCCAACGTAGGCTGGTACCGGTAATCCTCCTTTGGGGGTCCATTCGCCTGGTTAAAGGGTATTTACGAACCAGTGTGTACAAAGACAGCATAGTCAATGCAATACACTAAGGCGACTGAGAAGAAATAAATGATGAATGCAAGAAATACTGCATAACATCGAAGGAAGGCTCCACAAAGCAAGTTCTGTACTTTGGCCTTGTAACACTTACTGGGTGGTAGGGCAAGACGCAGAACAAACCTAGATTGAATCTCTGCACCCCATTTTTCACTTTGGGGTACATGAGTACTGGGAGACTGTTGAACTTAACGGATGAATGTGGCGTCCTTTGATTGGATTGGGTGGGGGTGAGG
>JAWQUT010000011.1:3274503-3294020 GCA_033807755.1 Ellobium chinense | reverse complement strand
CCCAGCCTCGCCAGGTGCCCCCCGACTGATGACGTAGGCGGTTATCGGACTTAGAGCGATCCGAGGTTCACGCGGAAGATCTGAAGAACCCTATAGGATTTATGTCGGTTTTCTTCCAAAATCACTCTGTATATGCGAGACCTGTATATGCCAATATTCATCTAACAAAATATTTTTGTGGGTTTTTTTTGGGGGGGGCGGGGTTGGAATCGCTAATGCCCTTAACATCGGACCAGAAATTAGATAAGAATTTTACCGAACCAAAGAACCCCTAAATTTTCTCAGAAGAGTTCTGGCAAAGATAGATAATACTTCGGTTTATAAGTCTCGTATCCAGACTAATTCCCGCTCGCACGATCTAAGGGGCGAGTATTTGTGCCCGAGTGGAACAAGTCCGCCACTATTTTCATTGTGCCGAGAAAGGATTTCGAGATTTTGTAAAGCGAAATCCCTATGTGAAGGCATATTATTACGCCATGCATCACGATCTCAGGACATCTTACTTGCTGTGTTGGGGGCTTGTATAGACATTTATGCTTTATCTTCGTGGTCTAGTGCATTTATTTTGCATGTTGGCAACAGAACCTTGAGTGTCAAGCGTGTCTCTTCTGTGGCTTATATTAGGATGTAAGAGCAGTGTGTACTTTTCCTTGATCAAATTAACATTCCTTAGATGAAATCATTGACTCATATCTACACAGCATGTGTATTTGATTTTCGATGGTAATCTCTGATGTTAGTTATATATTCAGTCTAGGCCGCACACTATATTTAATAGTAGGCTAACTAAAGATACTGAAAGCGAATGTCTCTTTCTTCCACAGGCTTTTACGTATTTATATTTATTGATGATTCCATGCCTAATCATTAATTTATCAAATATAATGACTTTATGGACTTGACAACACTAAGACTGGAAAATGCCGTCCGCACATTCACTTTTCGAATTTCGGATAAAGTTTAAGGTTGAGAAATCGGTAGAGCATAGCAGAATAATCAACGAAGTCCCCATGATATGTGTTTATCAAATTATGAGACTAACTTTTATGTAGAGGTCGCTAAACATGTGTAACCGGGAGGCAAGGCATATAGTATTCATTTTTCATGTGAGCTCAGTGATAATTTTTCAGATGTTACATATTAATTTAGGGAAGTGTGTCACCAGGGATTTTACCAAATTACTGTGAATTATCAGTTTTGAGAAGAAGAACCGAAAAAACCTACACTAGAAAATTTCATACCCCAGCCGGGAATCAAGTCAGGGTCTCTCAGCCTGCAAATCTGAACGGGCTACCACTACACCACAGGGACTCTAACTTTACAGCAATTCAATTCTTAAATACCTATCGCCTGAATCGGTCCCTACTTCCACGTGCCTAGTGTTCACCCGACTGCTCACACATGACAATATAAATCATAATTAAGAAGGCATGTCCCATTATGTCCCATACAGTTTCCCATCTCTTAGGTAGGAAATCTATTTATAACAATCAGTCATTCATGGTTCGTTCCCTATTCCTGTAACCTTCCAAAGGCATGCATGAGATCTATAAATTTCAATGAAACCAATAATTTTTTACCTTTCAACCGCGCTGCTGTTGCAGAAATCGACACACAATGCTGTAATCTAGACGCAATGCAAACGTACAATGCTAATGTGAAACAGTGTGTGGCATTTTAATAACTGCATTTTTTTGTCTTGAAAATAAAGCAATAAATCGAATCGTGTGCGCTTAGACTTTATCGATTTTGATACGCTGATTACGAAACTGCAATTATTTATTTTGATCCGATGGATATTTGTTTGTTTACTAACCCCAAACAATTACGCCACTCACTAAAACTTCAAAGGAAACAGCCGCCGGATGTTTCGGGGATCGGCTGGACGAAAAAATATCAAGCAGTGTTTGGCAGGCTAAGATTTTTGGCCATGAGTCCTTCAGTTTTGGCGTCCACACGCAGTTTTTCACGCACACACGAAATAAAAAAAAAAAAAGCTTATCCTGTAATAATCAAACTATGAAACATCTTAGGCCATCGGTCTACACACCTCACATTTCAAAAACAAATCAATCAGACAGTTTTTGAGATATTGGACTGTAAAGAGGGGCAAATGTTTCTGAACGGACTATAGTACCATTGGTAAGGACATTAGCGATGACATTACCTTTCATAAACATAAACCACCAGCGGCCTGTGAGACTGGGCTGCTCGACACAAAGATCTTTTCCTCAGGCTTGATTACTGGATTCGAGTTTTGAAAATCGAGCTTAGGATCGATCCTTACGTCCGATTTTTCGAGTCAGTCAGTTAATCTATTACCAGCAGTTAATCATGCCACGCTTAAAAAAGTTATAAACGAAAATTCATTGTCGCAGCATCTCTTTAAACAGACACCGAAGGTGAAGATATTGTTAGATTATTGACAGGAAAGTGCGGAATGTGTGCGGAGTATTTGCTCTGGATTCTGTGAAAATAATTTTATAGTCTCTGCCAGACTGCAAAGAAAACTATGCCCTCTCCGCTCCGTAAAGGGGTCACTGGTGTCTGTCTCATAGTATCAAAGGAAAAGATTATTTTAATGGGTGGAAGGACGGAGGGGTGAGCAGAGGAGTACTGTGTTCACTTTATTAGTGTGACATAATAATATCAGCACTAGTCGCGATCCTTTGTCTCTAGGGCCATTATATGATACAGCGATTTAGATAGCACCGGCTGGGACATGTTTGGGTTTGGCAAAGATCGAACCAGGATCGATTTAGTGATCCGAACTGTGAAAAGGTCCAACCGATTCGACTTTCCAGAATGAGAAATCGGCCCAGCAATAGCAGTCGAACCCTGAAAGTGGAAAGTGTTGACATCCCTCCTCGTTTTCTGTGTTGACCCTTTTGGAAAATGCAGTGTCCCCGTGTCCACCAAACATATCCACCACTCTAAGGGTGTTTGTCCTTTACATCTCCCAATTTCCAGTCTCAATGGACCTGCTTCACGCTTGGCCTCATCTATGCCCTAAGCGGGGGAACACTTGGTGAAAAGACCCCCAGTTTACTATAAGTAAGCTATGCTTGCTGAGGTGTGTAAATCTAAATTCAGGTTATAGGCCTACATATATATACACACACACATATACAAAAAAAAAGGGTAACTGTTTACTGTGGTGACTGGCATAAGTGTCAGCTTGTTTGACTGGAGAGGTCCTTGCACGCCTACTTCCTTATCACACGAAACTCGGTTACAGACTAAAAAAGTGAACTTTCGATGAAGCAGGTAGGCCTGTAAAATTTCATTTTGGGATACACACACTGTTTCGATGAGCAATTTCGTGGACTTTCGCTGTGTGCTTGGGTTTGGGTTAGGGGCAAGACTGAGGAGGAAATATCAACTTTGGGGGCAGGCCCCAGATAATGTCGATTTTTATCCGATGTCTTTGAAAATGAAAGAACAAGAAAAATAACCCTGTTCCTAGGCGTAGCTCAAACATATTTGGGGAGAATCCCAGGCTTTTGCCTTTGCTTGACTGTATGCAGTAATTATTCGTTAGTACTTGTAGTTTTATTTCGCATTGTTTTGTAACTTTCCTAACCGCTGCTCTAATGTGCTGCAAGCCTACTATTAGATCCAGCGCAAAGTGTTTGCCAATCTCTGAGGAATAAGGTTTCTTTTGTCGTTTTCCAATGCCCGGTGTGCTTCAGATATTGCTTTCAGAAAGGAAAGTCTTGTTTAGGAAAATAAAAAAAGTATGACAAGAGAAAACGCTGCGGTGGCCTTAAACATAGTCTAATGTATACCAGGCCAGGCAAAAATCGATATGTTCGTATTGTGGATGCCTTTATCGCCAACAGATCGGCTCTGAACAATTTAACTATTGTCTTTTAGCCTTCAGGCTATTTTGCATAATATATCGTAGCTGAGATTGTTGCGGGACCGCAGCGAGGAGTTCGGTAGATGCTCCCTGCCTATGAGTTGGACCTGGGTTGTTGAAGCCGTTGCATGAAATGATAAAGAGAGAGGTCAACAGTCATCAAAAACAATGAAAATAATAAAACAGCCGTTGCCTTGACAAAGTAAAATCCACATGCAACAGAAGGCTTGTCCGAGTATTTGTTTGGGGGCAAGTTTAGCAGAGAGGACAAGTACTTGTTGACCTCTCTGTTTATCATTTCATGTCATCAAGAGCCTCAAACATTTTATCCTGTGTACCCCTCAAATTTCCTCGAGGACTGTGATTTACTCATTTCTTTCTCATCTCCTCTGCTCACCAACCCCTCTCATCCTTTTCCGTCTTCATTCACTTGTCGTTATTTGGCCTATCAGGATCCTAATTATGATAACTTTGATTTACGTTATGCCGGAGGGAGAAGAGGTGGGAGGTGAGGAGTCAAAGGCCGCTCTAAGCCCAGGAGAATAAGCACAGCTGAAGTCGATGCTTGGGTTTTACTGGATCAGAAATTCCGGCAAGAAATCCTTTGGAATGTGTGTTTATTTGGAAGGGGGGGGGGAGAACTGGGGCAGTCTGACAACGCACTTACGGCTCTTATCCAGGCTATAAAAATGTGCATTCGTTTTTTCAACACAACAGCAATGGCCAGTGACATAAGTATCGAGACGGGCAAAGTCCGCGAGTTCAGCATCGCGGACTATGTTGTCTTCGCCATCCTCATTGCCATCAATGCAGGTATAGGACTTTACTATGCCATCAAGGACCGCATGCAGAAAAAGGAAAACTCTACAGAGTATCTGCTCGGAGGCCGGTAAGTTCAGAAATGATGGGTTAGTGTAACCGGGTGGAAAGGCAATACATTGTAGTATACTTTCTCTTATATTTAAGGGGGAGGAAGGTGAGCTCAGTCTTATAATTTTTCAGATGTTACATATTATTTTAAGGAAGCGTGTCACCAAGGATTTTACCAAATTATGTGAATGATCAATTTTGAGAAGAAGGGCCGAAAAAAACCTACACTAGAAAATTTCTGTCCCTGCCGGGGATTGAACCAGGGTCTCTCAGCTTGCAAGTCTGAACGTGTTATCACTACACTATATGGACGCTAACTTCACAGCAATTTAATTCTTAAATACCTACTGCCTGAATCGGTCCCTATCTTCCACGTGCGAACCTAGTGTTCACCCGTGACCCTAACACACTTCCCGACTGCTCACATTAGAACAATAAAAACTGTCTTACTTTGTGTAATAAATGCGTCCCGAAAGAAGACAAAAACAAAACAAAACAAAAATGTAGGCCTACATATCTTCTATCTTCTGGACTTTATCCATAAGTTTGGGTGCTTCACTTGAGAATTGCCAGATGTCTTTAACCCTTCCACACATTCATAGCTTTTTTTATGCACCACCGTTTATACAAGAGAATGTACATAGCAATGCCCGCAAAAGACTTCCAGATATAGCCAAAAACAAATGCCTGGAAAGACTAGACAGTGTTGTTACAGGCTGGAACAGCAGGAATTCTCTGATGTATATAGATACATTTACTGTCTTTATTTTGTGAAGTCCATAGCCTGGTCTAGACACCCTTTCAGTTGATATTAGAAAGGGATGGAGATCCTTCATTTTCATGTCTTGATGTAGCAAAGTAAGGGATCGATCACACCTTGGGTATGTGAGATTAAGAATAAAGAGACATGTCGATTTACGAAAGAACACTATATATGCAAGAATTACAGTTTTACAGGAATCGCCCCCCCCCCAAAAAAAAAAGTCGCGTTGCGTTCTTTTAATCAGTGGTCATTGAGTTACTGGCACCTATTGTTTGGGTTTGTTGTTTTCCTTCTTTTGGCCCTATAGAGAAATCTTGTTATTCTACAAATTCTACAGTGATTTCGGAATATTTTTTCCCACGGAGGTTAAATTACTTCTTATGCTCGCTCTTTTAAGGGAAAGGAAAAAAAAAGGAGGGGGGGGTGGGGAGACAACACCCAGATTTTTTCATAAATCTGTTTCAAAAATAGTCACCTCGCCTTCTGATTTGGTCCCCGATTTTTTATTAAGCTGGTTTTGAATACGTGCTAATACATAGGCTAACGCACCCTTCATTTTTACATCTATGAAACTCAAACTGTACTTGAAACTTTAAGACTGGATGCTTTATCTAGATCACAAGCTTTTTTAAACGGATTTCTACACTTTGACATTGGCTAGCAGGGCTCCAGAAAGGGAGGATTTTATATATAACATGTTAGCGGATTAATAGGAATTGTACACAAGCAGTGATTTGGCCTATTAATAGGCCCCTGAAACCTTACGGCTGTCTATCTCAGAGACTATACAGACAATGCGTGAATAACCTAGAGGAAAGCCAGAGAACATAGGGCTCTGTAAAAAGATGCCACGAGGTGAATTTGGCCTAACTTGTCATATACGTGCTTTTCCCGTAAGCCAGTGGAAATACTTCTCTGCTCTGCCAATGCCGGAAACATCGAACATAGTGAATGTGTGGAACAGGAGCCAAACTGTAAAAGCTTGTTTGAGCCATTTAATAAAAATTTCACCTCGAACCACTGAAACGTTCCCAGGGGAACAAGGCTAGTCCGTAAATCTAGTGAAACCACTGTGCTCGAACGTCTGTTTACAGCGGGAGATCCTTCATTTAGATTTTTCACAATTTTAATTTACACGACCAAGGATTTATTAATTGGCCTTCTTTTTGCAAACTATTGACCCGTTCAAATGAAATCCGCTGAAGCCTTTGGAAAACACTGCCCACAACAATTATTTTCTTACAAATTAAGGAAAGAATTTCACCACTTTTGTAGTGTGGTTTCATATTATACAATTATTTCTTCACATTTTTTTTTTTGACCAAGTAGTCTAGGTTCCTTCAACCTCTTATGACAGGGACTGTAACTCCCATAGACATATATGAAATCACTGATGATATTCTTTGTTTCCCTGAATCGGGTCTACACGCTATAATCGAATCGTAGATAGACCGAGACAAACACTTTGTGTTTTGTGTTCTTATCTGTTAAGCGAATGTTGTACTTATCCCTGTCTTATTCGAGAGAGACATTCAAAGGCGCGTAATTGCATTTTGCACATTCATGCTGACTAGGTTTGATACATGGGTCGATCTTTAGACCTTGGACTGTTAAAGAATCCTGCACTCGTTTCCACGATCTGTCATGTCGCCCCCATGCAACATCCATATCAGTAGTGGATAGTCATCCAGAAGGACTCCAGAGGGGACGGAAAGCCCCCACGGACATTGAGCTATGACTCACTGATAAAGATAAAATTATTATTGTTGACATTTACAAACCTATTTTGAAGACGCGCATTTAGGAGCAGCTGGGTAGGGTGTCGGGGTCGAGAATGAACACTACATTTACACGTGAAAGTCTTGAAGAAATATTCAGGTAGTAGGAATATAAAGATTAAATAACATGTACTTAAAGTGGTGTAGTGGTAGTAGGCTCAACTTGCAAGCTACTGGCTCTGGGTCTGACTCCTGATATTGATAGGAAATTACGTAGAGTTAGGTGTTTTCCCGATTTTGGTTGTTTTGTTGTTTTTTTGTGGGTTTTTTTTTGTTTTTTTTCTGTCTCAAACTTAATTTTTCACAGCAGGACCGAAACCACCTCGTCTGGACCCCTCCTCCTCCCTAAAAACCATCGCTTGGTGGTTCCTTGCCCCTTCAACCCTCAATCTTTATGCATCAACCCTTAAATACAAACGACAGAGGTCTAACTCAGTAGATCTTATTTGTTCTATATTTTTAATGAATTACCAAACATGCATTCAAATCATACTCAGAAGCGATTTCAGGAATGTTGTCGAGGAGGGCCTAAGTGCACATCGAGGCAGCACGTGCGACCACCGAAGGCAGGAGCTTAATTTATGAGGATACGAGGGATGGAGCAATTTCTAAATGAATTCGGTGAAAATTTGCATCACGATGTGACTATATTTAAAGCGGGCTTTCGGGGAAAACACACACACAAAAGATATTCCATAGTCTTTTAAATGAAGATGCCATATTCTGCTGAGAGGAGCCTGATGAGAAGAATTCAACAAGATTACATTCACAGTAATGAATTCGCTCTAAGCTTTATAGCGATAACAACGACAAAACTAAGCACTTTAAACTTAGTTTAGTTTACAGCTCTCCGCCCCCCTCCCCCAAAAAAAATACGGTGGTCCCTTTCTGTATTAGCCCTCCCCCCTAAAACCTAAGCAAATAAATCAAGCAATCAATAAATACATTACTGATCACCTGTGTGTCAGGAAAAGCAATTTCTCCTTTTCCCACTCTCTCTCTCTCTCTCTCTCTCTCTCTCTCTCTCTCCCTCCCTCTCTCTTTTTCTTTCTTTCTTTCTTTCTTTCTTTCTGTCTTTCTTTCTTTCTCCTTCTCTCTTGATTTTTCTCTTCTCTTCTCCTCTTCTTTTCTTATTTTCCTTGTCTTTTCTCTTCATCCAGTTTTTCTTCTCCTTTATTTAGGGCCCCTGATCTTAGGCCCCCTCTCCCAGAATTCAGGGGGGGTGGGCAGTGGAGGGTATCAGTGAGGCCGGGCCCTATTTCACAGTGGTTATGTAAAATCCTAGAGACACACTTTCCACATAATGCCATGTCAGATCGGGCTCCCTTAACACGAGGTCACCCACCCACTTTCAACACAAACAAATGAAGTGGATCTGTCCAGTTCAGACTTGGTTTACTATCGGCTATCGCCTTACCTAGGGTATTACTAGCGAAAGGACGATGGCCGTGACAGCGGAAAAAAACTCCCATCTTGCCCTTTTAGCTGCGAGGCATTTCACCTTTTTAGCAAGGAGAGCTCAAAAGAATTCAGCTCAGCTGTTTAAAACATTAAGTTGTAAATCTTCCCTATAGAGAGATTTGATTGACAATCATGGAAGCTACGTGAAAGCTTGTATGACAGACAACCAAAAACTAAGTATGTGTGGCCAAAAGTATCTGCCCACAATGACATTATAAAGAAGAATGTGAAAAACGTGAAAAGTCACCTTTTGACTTTGTTTTTTAAATGAGCTTCTCAACGATCTTCATCATTAAAAGGTTTCTAACTCCGCCAGTACTGAAAAACTGCCAGACTGGAAATACCTGTTATAAACTTATAGATGTGCATAGTGACTTTTTTCGCTAGCAGTGGATAAAAATAGTCATTGACCACCGCCGCTAAAAAGCCCATTATTTTTCTGTCAAAAAAGCCTCTCACTCGGCTAAAAAGGAAATCACTGTAGCGAGGAAACCTTAATGGCAACTCTTGACTGAGAGGCTTAGTCCTCCTCACTTTTTCAGGATGACGAGGTCCACACTCCCCTCCTTACCTTTCCCCTGACCTCCATACAATTTTTATCCATGTCAGTGATCCCAAGTCATTAGCCAAGGTTGAGGGAGATTTCAGTGTAGAAATGTGTCATTGGAGAAAAAACTTTTAACTTCTAATCCTCATTCCATTCTGGTGTAAATGAATACCTGGATTTAGAGTTGGGGGAGGGGAGAGGGGAACAGGGCGCTGCACCGCTGGTGACCAGCAATGACTCCGTTTTGTACTTCAGTTGTAATGTTATGTNCGCCCTATTTCACAGTGGTTATGTAAAATCCTAGAGACACACTTTCCACATAATGCCATGTCAGATCGGGCTCCCTTAACACGAGGTCACCCACCCACTTTCAACACAAACAAATGAAGTGGATCTGTCCAGTTCAGTCTTGGTTTACTATCAGCTATCGCCTTACCTAGGGTATTACTAGCGACAGGACGATGGCCGTGACAGCAGAAGAAAAACTCCCATCTTGCCCTTTTAGCTGCGAGGAATTTCGCCTTTTTAGCAAGGAGAGCTGAAAAGAGTTCAGCTCAGCTGTTTAAAACATTAAGTTGTAAATCTTCCCTATAGAGAGATTTGATTGACGATCATGGAAGCTACGTGAAAGCTTGTATGACAGACAAACAAAAGCTAAGTATGTGTGGCCAAAAGTATCTGCCCACAATGACATTATAAAGAAGAATGTGAAAAACGTGAAAAGTCACCTTTTGACTTTGTTTTTAAATGAGCTTCACAACGTTCTTCATCATTAAAATGTTTCTAACTCCGTCAGTACTGAAAAACTGCCAGTTTCAAAGTATTGCCAGTCCTAAGACTGGAAATACCTGTTTTAGATGTTCATAGTGACTTTTTTCGCTAGCAGTGGATAAAAATAGTCATTGACCACCGCCGCTAAAAAGTCCATTATTTTTCTGTCAAAAAAGCCTCTCACTCGGCTAAAAAGGAAATCACTGTAGCGAGGAAATCTTAATGGCAACTCTTGACTGAGAGGCTTAGTCCTCCTCACCTTTTCAGGATGACGAGGTCCGCACTCCCCTCCCTACCTTCCCCTGACCGCCATACAATTTTTTTAAATGTCAGTGATCCCAAGTCATTAGCCAAGGTTGAGGGAGATTTCATTGTAGAAATGTCGTGTCATTGGAGAAAAAAATTTTAACTTCTGATCCTCATTCCATTCTGGTGTAAATGAACACCTGGATTTAGAGTTGGGGGTAGCAGAGCGCTGCATCGGCTGCGATTAACAATGGCTTTCATTTTTGTGAAAGTGTGTATTTATACGTACAAAAAATTATTATTTATATGGTTTTCTGTTCTATGAGTGAGATGTATAACACTGTTTGGCATTGTAGAAACAATCTCCCTAAGGGGTAGATGAAATTCCTATTTACATTATTTTTGTTTTCCACGTAAAACAGAGCTGTTATTCAAGGACTAAAAAACTGACATAAAAATGCGTATTTATGATGCCCCTTTAGGTAGACCAGTGGCCGTAAGCCTAACCCATACAGTGAACGTTGCTAATGTTTTAGAAGTTTCTTATGGATAGCGCGGTCCTTTAACTAACATAAGGATTATGCATACGGCCATAGCTCATTTATCAGTAGAGTAACGAAAGGGCACTAAGTGAGGAGCACCTATAAGATTGCATACTAGCCGTTTTCTTGGTGGGGGACTCATACAGGGACAGTACATGTATTATCAATCATAGACGGCATGGAACATTGGTGGAGGGGGAGATTTTGCTCCCTTTCCTCTCCTCTCCTCCCCTACTCTTTCTGTCAAGCAATGTTGTAGTTTTGTGTTTTTTATTAATTTCATCATGCCACTATTTCAAAATCCAGATCCATGAGTGTGATCCCGGTATCGCTGTCCTTGACCGTGACCTTCCTATCAGCCACGACCTTGCTGGGTACACCTGTGGAGATGTATAACTTCCATACTATGTTCATCTATCTTTCACTCGGAGTCTTGTTGGCCACTGCAATGGCGGCCATTATCTTCATCCCATTCTTCTACCGGCTAGAGGTCACAAGTACTTTCCAGGTGATCACTGATAAACAGCAGTGCTCCCCTCCCACCACCACCACCACCCCCCCACACACACACCTCCCACTCCACTCCCCATAGACCATTCTTGATAAGTCAAATCCAACAAAGCTCTCGTCCAGTTTAAGTGAAATGTAAATGTAAACAGAAGTGTGATTGCGTCTTCAAATCTCGCTTCCGAAAGTAAAAGATGCATCAGCCGGTAAATTGCTTTGTAACCGACCATATTGACCAGTCATATTCTTCAGACTATGGAACAATAGAAAGTAGAATGAAGCTATGATTGTTGGAATTGTGGCTTATGATGCCCGGATGACGGTGTATGCATAATAACCTAGAACGGTTTGTGGGCGAGGGTCTCTATTTGGCGGGGGAGGAGGGGGATGGGAGGGAAGACATAGAGGGGCAAGGGTGTTCTTGCTTAAAATTGAAAGAGGACAACGGGGGGATCTTCATGTGAGTGCATTAATTCCAGGGCGAGAGGGGAAAGGACCTTTAAATGTAATGTAAAAATGCCCCCTCTCTCGTTAGCTTTACCCAAGACTGCTTACAACACCGAAAAGGAGTTGACTGACTGACTGACTGACTGACTGACTGACTGACTGACTGACTGACTGACTGACTGGCTGGCTGGCTGGCTGGCTGGCTGGCTGGCTGGCTAATGACGTATGGATGGATGGATGGATGGATGGATGGATGGATGGATGGATGGATGGATGGAACTTTAAAGACTGAACGACACTCGACTTGATATTGTTATGGTCGTTAGGGAGAAGGAGATAGGAAGCGATGAATAGGCGTAAAGTGGTCTAATAGCGAAATACTCTAAAACTGGTCATATTTTGAATTTTGTACAATATCTGGACTCTGCTTGCTGAAGTTCCGAAAAAAAAAAATAACCAACTAAATAAAGGTAGGCTCGAGGAGAAAAAATGATGAGAGCTTAGCTGACATTCCTTCACCATCTCCTAACTAGACTATATCTTTTGTTGGTGAAGGTGAAATGAGAGGAGAAACGAGCTGTTTTGATACTTATATATTTTGTCAGACTGCACAAAGGACCTCCTTAATACTCACTGTATTATCAGTGAATTGCGTTACTTCATTATGATTTTTGAGAATGCAAGCAAGACTTTTGAATGATCTTAGGGTAGCGTATGTTTTGCATGTCACTATGTTCTTCCTTTCAGTACCTGGAGATGCGGTTCAACTATGCGGTTCGTATCCTTGGGTCCGTTTTACTGGTTATACAGACGGTAAGTAACGTATTAATGGGAAGAAACTGGGAAGGCATGGTGAGGGGGTTTGGAGGAGAGGGGAAGAGAAAAGGCTGAGCATAGGTTTTATGGGCGAAGAGGAAGGAGACAGACAGACAGACAGACAGACAGACAGATATGCAGACAAACAGTTTGTGAGCAGTTAGATGTCAGCGTGCGAGGTTGACGTTTTTTGTTTTGTTTTTTCGGTCGACCCCGCTTAATAGTTGTTACCGTTTAATCACAGTTATTTCCACGTGAGAGAATATTTCATTCTTTATTTTGCGTCACTGTGTAATCGCAACCTCTTTTAATCGCAAGTTTCTCCATGCTCCTGAGCAGTTGCGATTAAGCGGAGTTGACCATAACTCTAATGATTATCTGACATTGAGGTTACCAACCCCAGTGATGTAAAGATTAGCACACTGGACTTGCAAGCTGAGGGATTATTTCCACTGATATCTATTTCGGCCTGTTGTAGATGAGGAATATTACACATTAATTTTTTTTTTCAAAAAAAGGTAGATTTAGATGAGAAAGAGGTGAGTGGGAAGGAGACAGCCAGACTCATACATAGACTACATCTACACACATTTATGCAGATCGACGTATTGCAATATTTTATTATCAGACTTGCTAAGGAATTTGGTCTCCTAACGCCAACTTCTGGGTTGCAGTGTTATGCACTACTCGACTAGCTATTGGCAAGCGTGACTTGTCAGCCAGTCCTGCTCTTTGCCGTCGGTCTTCGCAGGACAGCATACTTTCTTCCCTTAAGATCAATGAACACACTGGCCTCTCTAAATCCCCTGGGAGCCCAAGGGGCCATCTGGGGCCAATGCCACATGTTTCAGTAATCTTTGCCGGCTATTTCATGATATCTTGCCAAATTTGAGACACCAGCATTAAGCGGTGTAAATCTACATACTTGGACAAACACACAAATCCAGCCAACGATGTTACTGTTATTATCTTGTCATTAAAATTTATTTTGACCGCTGGGTCTTGTTCTGTTGTTGATTTCATTATTTTTATTATCATCATCATCATCATCATCACTGCTGGTTATGAGTGTTATCTGTGAAGCCCATGGTTGCCATTTTCTTTTCTTCATTTTTTTTTCTGTCTAGCTGATCTACATGGCATTTGTGCTGTATGCTCCATCCCTGGCGCTTAGTGCTGGTTAGTCCTGTCTGAATGGCTTATAATGATTGCAGCCAATCAAAACGGGGCTTATGTCTGAAAAGAAATGAGATATCAGGCTCTGCAGAAGTTTGGGATCATCATTTATCAAATGTTTATAAATGTTGCAGAAATTGAGAATGAAGTTATTTCTCTTCACAAAAACATTTATCTTTGGGTAAATGGTTAGTAATTGTGGATAAATCAGAGGTTTTGTGAGTCATATTAAATGAATTACTAGTTAAGAAAAAATGTCTTCAGAAACGATTTTATCAGAATTCTTTTTTTTTCCCAGTGCTTGGGGTGACTACCTTCCACTTCAAACAAATATATCTTAACAGCTTCAAACAACAGCGTAGTGCTGGGCCATTTGTGTTTTTCTTATATAATATTGGAACAATAACTTGCTTTAGCCAAAACGTGATGTAGGCCTCATTTTGATTGGCTGCAAGACAAACATTAGACTAGAGCAGCCGATCTGTAGTACTAGAACAAAGCTTATACGTTATATTAGAGTAGTCTGTGCGTGAAATTAGATCAGCTTATCTGTTACTATATATCAGAGCAGCTTAGATCCAAAATGAATGAAGTCTTTTTTTTTTGTATTACATACAATCAAAAGACACACGCAATGTTGTTGTATTATTTAACTCTTTGTTGACAGATGACACTATCTCTGTGTTAGCCTTTTTTCTTTTAACTTTTACCTCGCTGCTTCTGCTCTACTCATATAGATCTACATGCATCTAGTTTGCACAATAGCTCTCTCAGTTAACATGTTCTGTTGTGTTTGGACGATCTGGAAAAGCAATGACTACCGTATTCATCAAACATGCTCATATTAATTGTTTGCCCAGTTTGGGGTCTTGATTCTGACAGTAAACAAAACATTCCTTGTCTTTTTAGTTTTCTTTTATAGTAAAAAGTTGACCTATCGACCAGTGTTATTGCTTTCGAGCACCCTATACTCACTCACAACTTCGTTTTCCACCCAATATATTGTATATATATATTCATCCTTTATACATTTAGCATTATTTTACTGTATAGGGTTCGTAAACAAATACATTTATGTAACACTTCCTACCAGACAAGTAAGCTAACCACATATTAATATGTTTCCATAGTTATGTCTTGGCATCTAATATCAAAGATATGAGTAAGTTAACCATTATTAATATGTTTCTGGCACATTTATATGTACTGGCATCTGACATCAAAGATGTGGGTATGCCAATCCATGTTTAAGTTCTTTCATTCGAATGTCTTAAATCTGTGAGTTACTTCAAATACATGTACTTCTCAAAAGAGCGAAATGCTATTAAGGTTAGTGATATTGGTTACTACAATTAAGTAACGGTTCCTACAAGATGGCAAATTCCGTCGAGTGAAGATTTTACACACTATTACTATGCAAGCGATAAAATTTAGAGGACAGACACTTCTTTATCACTTCAAGATCATTTCCAAGTTGATGTCAGGGTCGTATGCACAAGTGAAACTTTGAACTTTAGCATTAACAACGGGAACACTGATACAGATATTTTGAGAGTTTCATGCAGTTATCACAAAGTTAGAAAGCATTATATGCATACAGTCCCTTAAGGTTTCAAATGTAACCTTACAAACTTTATCATAAATAGCTTCACAGATTAGCAGTTATGATAATGTGATAATTCAAAGGTCAAATTAAATGTGAGCGAAATGTTATTCTTAGTTCAAAATACAGCACGTGATTTGCATAAAATATGCAACTATTTTATTATATTGCACAAAATATTTTTTGTTTTCTGTCTTTTTTTCCAGTCACTGGTCTCAGCTTTGAAGGGACAGTAGTGGGTGTGGGACTTGTGGTGACCTTTTATACAACACTGGTCAGTGGTCAGCTGTAACTGCACGGTTTGAATAACCATATTGGTTGGTTGGTTGGTTGGTTGGTTGGTTGGTTGGTTGGTTGGTTGGTTGGTTGGTTGCACGAGAGACCCCTAGCAGGCAGTGAACGATCCCGGCCCATACACCCGTGGTTTGGTTTGGTTTGGTTTGGTTGGTTGGTTGATTGGTTGGTTGCTTGGTTGCTTGGTTGCTTGGTTGCTTGGTTGGATTAGGAATAATACAGAATGCATGATTCATATGACTGTAATAAGACTGCGATGTTTCGACTACGGAATGGATTGCCAGGCAGAGTTAGAAAAAGTCTACTCCTATCCCAGTGTGCGTATGTGTGTGAGGAAGGGATAGCTCTTATTGCTGTAACCAAATCATAAATTCTAGCTCAATGTGGCAATACGAAGAAGGGGTCGAGACAAAGGATGGAAATTGATTTGGGGGGAAGGGGGAGATTCCTATAGGTAGACTCGGTATTATAGGGAGATGTAGGGAAATGTATTTACCGTTGAAGCTAGAAAGAATACTGTACGTGACTGCGCATGCAAGTTTAAGATTTGCAGAGGAAGTTATAATAATTATAACGCCGTGTAATATTTTCTCTGCCAGGGTGGCATGAAGGCTGTTGTATGGACAGACACTTTTCAGTCAGTAGTAATATTTGCTGGCTTACTGGCAGTCTTCATTCAGGGCTGCATAGAAGCTGGCGGATTTTCAGCGGCTTGGGAGCTGGCCGATAATAGATCAAGGGTCGTCTTGGATGAGTAAGTTGAAGAGAAAATGATGAATTCATAAACCGTTTCTTTCATTCTGAATACAGTCACTTGACGAGAAATGGAAAGAGGGTGGGGAATCTCACTGTTAGGAAACTGACTGGTGTATCAATTAAATTTTCAGTTTAATCTTTTTCTCTCTCTCTCTCTCTCTCTCTCTCTCTCTCTCTCTCTCTCTCTTCTGTTCTGTTCTCTCTCTCTTTTTCCCTCTCCCTCTCCCTCTCTCTCTCTCTTCTCTTCTCTTCTGTTATCTCTCTCTCTCTCTCTCTCTCTCTCTCTCTCTCTCTATCTATCTATCTATCTCTCTCTCTCTCTCTCTCTCTCTCTCTCTCTCTCTCTTACTTTATTCACTATAAACATAAGTTAGAGAAAGTCCATCTTGGTTCTCCCTGCATGTTTTCCCCTTTACTCAGTCGAGGTCGCTACTGATTAGAAATCAGTCGTAGATGAAGAGTGGATGGATGATCTCTTCTGTAACCTTTCTTCGTTGCCCCTGAGTTGGAACAAGACTAGAGAGTGGACGCGCACATGAGGGAGGCATGATCAGAGTACCACTGGTTCTTGATTTTTTGTTTGTTTTTTTTTTTTCAAAACCAGAAGGTGCGTCAGAACTTTGAAAGTGGGTCATGATAACTGCAGCAGGCAGGTCAGGGACGAGGAAGTGGGTCATGGAATAGTAAATGACAATATAGTCATTATGGTCATGTTTTGATATGAGGGGTCGTCCAGAAAACAAGAATTGACTCACTATGTAGATTTAACGGTGGACAAGCAGACATAGATGAGCAATAAACGATCTCCAAGATGATCCACTCTTACCCCTCCCCCCTCCCCCCGTTTCCTATTAACACTAAGTCACAATAATATTTCGCTTTCCTCTATCCTCCCTTCCCTTCCCTCTTCGCCGTATCCTCTAACTCAACATTTTTTTTCCTTTTTTCTCTCTAACTTTCTCTCGCTCGTTCTCTCTCCGTTTTTCTCTCTTAATTTAGCCACTATAAGTTGGATAAACCTGCAAGAGTCTTCCCTCTTACATCCCCCTGGCCCCTGTCACCCCTGGCAAAATGAATGGCATCATCAGTGAGTTTTCTTGATATCAATCCACTGTCAACTTGGCAGACATCTTGATTCAGTTGATCTAATCCTCTCTTACTTTACTTCTTTTATGCACTCAGTTATTGTTCTCTTCCCTCCCCCTCTCTCTCTCTCTCTCTCTCTCTCTCTCTCTCTCTCTCCAACTCTCTCACTGTTTCTCTCTCTCTCTTAATTCATCCACTTTATGATAGTTAAGTTTAGGAAACACTATCTTAGTTCTTCCTGCAAGAGTCTTCCCCCTTACTTACTTACTTACTTACTTACTTACTTACTTACTTACTTACTTACTTACTTACTTCCTCCCTCCCGTCCTTCCTTCCTTCCTTCCTTCCTTCCTTCCTTCCTTCCTTCCTTCCTTCCTTCCTTTCTTCCTACCTTCCTTCCTTCCTCCCTTCCTCCCTTCTCTCCTTCCTTCCTTCATTCCTTCCTTCCTTCCTTCCTTACTTACTTACTTACTTACTTACTTACTTACTTACATACTTCCTTCCCTTCTTCCTTCCTTCCTTCCTTCCTTCCTTCCTTCCTTCCTTCCTTCCTTACTTACTTACTTACTTGCTTACTTACTTACTTACTTACTTACTTACTTACTTACTTACTTACTTACTTACTTACTTACCCCTGACAAAATGAATGACATCATCAAATAATTTTCGTAACTGTCAACTTGGCAGACATCCGGATTCAATTACCCTAATCCTCTCTAACCTTTTCTTTTGTTTTGTTTTTGTGAATTAGTTTCAGCTTTGATCCAGCCACGCGTCACTCATTCTGGTCAGTTGTCGTAGGTGGTGGCTTTTTCTGGATGTCTCTTTACGGCATCAATCAAGCGCAAGTCCAGCGTTGCCTTGCAACCAAAAATGTGGCCAAGGCCCGGCTGTAAGTGGACACTTTTCGTTAACTCATTGTATACCGTCAGTTATTTTTTTCGTTGTTGTTGTTGTTGTTGTTGTTGCTGTTGTTGTTGTTGTTGTTGTTGTTGTTGTTGTTGTTGGAGGTGGTGGTGGTGGTGGTGATGGTGGTGGTGGTGGTGGTACAGATGCAGCACTAATATGCAAGTTTGCTGTTTGCCTTAAAGTCCGCAAGTTTTTGGCTCTGACAGGAATAATGTTCTGAGGAGTCTTCCATGTACAAGCAAATCTCCATTATAAATATACCTTTGTGCATGGAAAAGTATATAAATTGTCCTATATTTTTTTTAAAGACACAGTTCGATTTATTCCAGGAATGGAATAAATTATTGAAAAACTGAAAACCATTGCTTCTATTCATAGGCTATGCCAGAATCACACACAAACAAGCACTATATTAGATCAGTTCAGGCTAAAGGAGAGGAAAGACTCACACTCACAGAATAAGACCATTTTTTTTTTTAAATTCAGTATTTTCTTTCGTCAAGTTGTTCATGCTGCAGAAAGTAATGAATAGGAAAATTTGCACAGACATAACTAGCTTCTAACGTTCTCATTTTGATAGTCACATTGTAGTACATAATAAATCGAATGGCAATGCAGGGAAAAAGGGGAAACAAGCACAAAAAGTATAATATTATATATAGACTAAGCATATTTCACTGCCGCTGATTATATTTGTCCCATATATTATGTATTTCAGAGCCATCGCCATCAGTTCACCCCCGTTGATGTTGTTAAATATCTTCTCCTGTCTCATTGGGATCTTGATGTTTGCTTTTTATGCCAACTGTGATCCGGTGACCTTTGGTCTTATCGATAAGAAAGATCAGGTATGTCACTTTAAATATGGCAGGTTCGGAATTTAACCCCAACAATAACCCAAGTCTTCACAGTTCAGATAAATAAGAATACCAGCGAGTGTTGTGGCATAAAGAAAATATTTTGCACTGTCAAGCCCCCAAGACGTTTTTTTTTAAACACACACACACACACACACACACACACACACACACACACACACACACACACACACACACACACACACACACACACACACACACACAC
>JAWQUT010000011.1:3262716-3272986 GCA_033807755.1 Ellobium chinense | reverse complement strand
GGGGGATCGTTATCGATATTATTATTGAAGTTGTGTCACATAAGATGAATAGGTGACCACTAAAGACAGAACTGTTTTAAGTTACCGCCTTTCATGAGCACCCTTTTTATCAGTTATGAGCGTACGCATTAACGACCGGATCTCTACCACCGTAGTAAGAATTACAGTAGTGCATTGGCGCTGAATGCACTCGTAGTGGCCTTCAAACATGCAGAGTTAATGTAACTTTTGTGATGATTAAGAGATCTCATCATGACTCTCAAATGACTAAATACTACAGTTGTTACCAGTCACCACCACCAACTGAACCAAGCATCATATTCCTTCAAAATTAGTGCTAAGCCCGTAGCTAGTCTAATCCATTTTGTTCATGAACGCTGGTCTCTGAAATTTAAGCTCATGAGATCTTACAATGTTTCAGCTGCGTTGTTTGGAGGAATCATGATTGGTCTGGTATTTCTGGTCGCCGAGCTTGGAACTTTACAACAAGTGAGTGAAAGACAGACCAAGATTCTATATTAGAAGTGGCACATCTTTTTTTGTGATAACCTTGGGAGAAAGTTAAGCTTAAAGTTAGGCCTATATAGATTAAAGTAATTTGATTGGTCTGGTATTTCTTGTAGCCGAGCATGGAACTTTACAACAAGTGAGTGAAAGATAGAGATAAGATGTTATTAGTGGTGGCACATCATCCTGGGTCTTAGAACAATTTGTGATAGCACTGGAAAAGATGGGTTGCATGACAAAACGTGTTATCCACCCATTTGAATTTTTAGCTTATTCTGCATGCTTCATGTAGCAGTAGGAGTATTTAGTATACATGCATACTTCCACGCCATTGAACGACATTTGGTCTACCTTAATTCAGAAGCAAATTTCGCCTTTCACAAAAAATTATGCCTTGTATCTGGACTGTTTTGCCACATCCCCGGGATGGTGTATAGTGCGTTTTGCCATGGAGCCCTACAAGGCTTATAACTAGGCCTATATGGACTGAAGTAAATTTGATTGGTCTGGTATTTCTTGTAGCCGAACTTGGAACTTTACAACAAACGAGTGAAAGATAGAGATAAGATGCTGCAAGAAGAAGTGGCACATCATCCTAGCTCTTAGAGCATTGTGTGTTAACGCTGGGAAATTAAGCTTCCAAATAGGCCTTTACAGACTGACGATCTATGATAGGTCAGTTAAAGTTAATTACATCTGTAACACGTTAATTGGTGTAAGATGTTAATGCATGCATGCAGTTGTATTAGAGATTCGTCTTTATCTATTTCCAGAGCTAGTGATGTGTGCCATAATTACAGTATGTAACTAATAAGACTTCAGGCATCAGTTGATGTGTCTAAGAAATGCTTTATCTTTATCTCTAGGAGCGTAGAATTTTGCATTTTATTACCTAGGCCTACAACCGTCAGTTGTGTCAGAGAAATGCGTGTGTTTAAATGTCTGAATGTGAGCAAGGGTAGCTAGTTTAGTGAACATGTAGGTTGCAGTTATAATATGATTCAGCATTAACTGAAATTCACACACCATTACATAATATACATCCATGTCATCTAACTGATCTTCAACTTATGCAACTACCAGACATCCATAAAAACTCTGCTGTTTAAACCTGTACAATTTTCAGACATCCATGACTGTTTATGGCATCCTCAACGGTCCAATCTTTGGACTATTTGTACTTGGTATGTTCTTCCCTTGGGCTAATGCTTGGGTAAGTCTCTTCAACCATCCTTCATTACTGCTAGCAGCTACTGTACAGCTGGCATCTTGTGACAACCCTCCTAACATCCCAGCCTGTTAACTATGTAACAGAAAATTTTGATAAGAAATGATCGGAGAGATTTTTTTTTCTTTGTCGCTTGTGGTTATATACGAGTACTGTATGAAGAGTGATCGTCAAGATAAACCCAGGGGCATCACTGTTGACTGGTGAAATATAAACAGCAAGAACCATTCAAAGATGAGTCACATGTCGATCACTAGACTAATCAGTTTTAGTCACCACAAACTGATTCCATTACGAATCCCTGAAGTTTCATCTCTCCTTCACCTTCTCATCTTCCCACCCACCTTTGCACTTCATAAATAAACCAGTAGGTGACAGACATGGGGGCAACAGATGGATTTCAGATTGCAGCTGTCAAATAGATTAGTTGATGATAAGAACTGCTGTTGGCCAATTTCATTTTGATTGTCCCACGGAAGTTACGTTCACACATTATTTATCCATGACTGTGGCTGTGGTCTTCTTGAGAGATTGGTATGACCCACTTGCACTCACACTCATTTTTTTTGTTTACTCAAAAGATATACGTGTATTTTTTGTCTTATGATTTTTATTCGCCTGTGTACAGTGAATAGACATAGTGTCAAAGGCCCATCCCATGTCTGGGCTTACAATAATCATCGAAAAAATATGGACATATCATGAATAGACATAGTATCAAAGACCCATCCCATGTCTGGCCTTACAATAATCATCGAAAAACTCGAGTTTGAGTATGGACATATCATGAAATTTCATTACCCTTTCAGGCATGGTCCTCAAAAGTGATCAGATTTGCATATAGTTAAACTTTCTCCATAATTTCGTTACTCTGCCCCAGTTTTCATACGTTCAGCTCACCAGCTTCCAATCATATTGCGTTGCCTCTTCATCAGGGTGCTTTGGTTGGCTGTCTTTCTTCCGTTGCCTTCATGGGCTGGATAGGCATTGGCGCTTACGTCCATAAAATCCGCACCGCCACACCCGCTCCGACCATCACTGACGGCTGCAACTGGCACATCCATGACAATACGACCACTACCACATTAGCTACAACCATTAGCACCACGATTACCAGTGCGGTGAACAATGCCACAGAGGCGCTTTCGGACACTTCACAAAGCGGGTATATTTTTCAGCATTAAATCATTTCTTGCAGATGACCATGTAGGCCTTCAATTAAGAGACCTACATTCGACAATTTAATCGTGCTCTTTGCTTTAATTGCAAGACTTATGAAAACAGATGCAATAAAATTAAAGTAGGCCTGTCACTTTATCAGACCCTCTACTTGATAACAATCTTACCATCGTGCTCAAGTGGAGTTGCGACTGATTGAAGTAAACTATAGTGGATAATCCTGATGCACAGTTTATTTGAGCCCAGGCCTGAGTTACTTAATATTGTTCTGAGTTCCATAATATCGCTCCTGTTATATTATATCGTAAGCTGGAATTCAGACTTCAGGAAAAAAAATATGTGTTGTAGTAAGATTTCCAGTTGATGTGTCTAAAGAATATAATATAGTAATATAGGCTAATATAATAAGTTTCATTTCTGTTTTTGTTTTTGTAAGATTAATGAAAGTTTATGAAATTTGCTATCTTTCGCGTTTGTCATAAAGCCCACATGTAAAGAACTGCTCTTTCTTTCAGTAGTTTAATATTACTTCGCATAAACAAAAAAAACTGTTACATTTTATACATTCATTTTTCAAGTAGTTCAGTGGATAATTGTAAAACTTCTAAGTCTTTGCTCATGTATGTTACACGGCATGCTCATCTTTCCTCAGCTACGAGGGTGTGTATAAAATCTACACACTTTCTTACCTGTACTACACAGTTGTTGGGATGTGCTTCACAGTGGTTGTAGGATTGATAGTCAGCTTCCTTACAGGTAAGAAATATTTTCACACTTTAACTACTGTGTGTGAGGATAGACAGCCATCATACTTCAGGTAATACATTTTACGCATAATAATAAACAGAACCGGGGGGAAGACTTAAGTTAAGCAGATACACCTGTTCTCGCATTCACATGACAGCATCTTGTGCGAGATAGTCAAGGTCACTGAAATCTGCTCAAGACTAGTGGCGGTTCATGGCTCCCAAAATATTTTTTCTCTCCCTAAATGTCCTTCTCTCCCCCGTCCCCATTTTTGTTCTTAAATATCAACATAAATCTAAATATAGACTATGTCAGATCCACTGGAATAACTCTAAGTAGCTCTGTTGAGTTATGGTTGAGTTATGAGGATAGCTCAAAACTGAGAGAAGAGTACCAAGGAATACACTAAACTAAAAATCTTTTACTTTTTCCTTGGTCTCTGAATTTTTGGAAATCAGTTATAACAAAATTATTATACTTTCTTGATACTGTGAGCTAAATTTTACCTCTTGGCACTACAGGGGTTGCAGTTAATAACGAGCCGCCACTGCTCAGGACATCAATTGCATTAGGAACAATATAATGACTATGTAAGATATCGTGTCTTGCCTCAAAAGATGTTGTCTTTATAGAGTGGAAAAAAGTTGGGCAAAAGAGCTCGGCTGGGGATGAGAAGGAACAGAAGAACGCAAGGACAGGATTAAATTCCCGACCCTCCATCTCTGCCGAGAGACAGAAGGATAATAAATAAAAACAGAAGTTGATAGAGTACTCCCCCTGTCCTCTTCATTCTTAAAAAAAAAAAAAATTAAGCAGTTGTTTCCCTTCCCTCCAATAAAATAAACTGTTACTTCCCCTTCTTCGCCTCATTCTTCTTCTTCCCCTTTCTGTACCCCTTGCTGCTGCCCTTCACTCGGATGTTTGGCGAGCATCCCACTCCGCCATTTTACCTACCTAGACCCATGTTTACGCACCCGACTCTTGATTCATAGTTATGTATCCCGCCCCACCCTTCTCTCCATTTTCATCTTTAACAGCACTGTACGCCAACGCCTTTTACCTTTGTAGAATATATATTTAGGCGTCCTATCACAGGCATGTTTTTGTAGAGATAATAATCCGCTGGCATAATATTCCTTTCCGTGTTGTTTGTTTCTACGAGCGCATATCCCTCCTCCGTTACACTACTTTATCAGTGTCTAATCTCTCTCGGTTTGGCTCATGTGAACTTCTCGCACGCTCCTTTCTATATCAATATCTCACTTTTCATTAACGCAGCGAACGAGCTTCCCAGATAATGGTGTAGCTATAGTACACCCCACTCGCTATTTATATTTTGTTTAGACTCCTCAGCCCCCCTCCTCAACCCCTCTCTTGTTTGGTTTGCAAATGAGATATNACCAAGCAAAACGGCAACAACCACAGTGATTGTAGCCTACACTGCCATTACGACCCCAACCACAACCACCACCACCACTACCACCACCACCACCACCATCCCCATCACCACAAACGCACAAACACTTTTCAAAATAAGACATTAATGTGTTTGTTCAGGCACTCCACACGTCACCGTATGTTTATCTATGTTTACGTTAACATCCCACATTTGGTGTGTTTGCTTCACAAAAAGCCTTGCCCCACACAATTCCTATCCCATGTGAGCATTAGAAGCCCATTTTTATTAATGAAGAACTCATTAAATTGTCATAGTCTAGTTTGGCCATGCATATTGACGATCTTGCTAACTTGTTCAAGGTACGGTGTCTTGGCATATTATGCGTCTTACCATCTGTTGAATCAGCCTCCTCTGCAGGCCAATATGTAGGCAGTCAAGATAATGTGCCTGTTAGCTCCTGGTATCTCTAGCTCCGGTTTGCCTCGATCCTTCCTATCTGTTCAAGCCTGTCCTTCTCCTTTCTTTGTCTTTGTCTTGGACATTGAAGTGTAATATTAATTATTGATCTATATTATAAGTAGTCTATACTGCGGTTACTGAATAGACTATGGGGGTAATAATAGCACTATATAAGCTATAGTGTGTATCGCGTGACTGTCCGCAGTGTTCTTAAAGCGCCATTTTGTGTAGGGCAAAAAAAATAAATAAATGGAGCAACAGTTCAGTTGGGCGGGCAAGTATGGTGTAAAGCAGCAGCGCTACCTACTGAATAGATTGAAAGAAAAAAAGGTTATTCTCCCAGACTTCCTCTCACAGTATGTTTGCGCAGAGTCTCTCTCTCTCTCTCTCTCTCTCTCTCTCTCTCTCTCTCTCCTTATCTATCTATCTATCTATCTATCTATCTATCTATCTATCTATCTATCTATCTATTTCTCACGCCCTACAAAACATGGCGTTCTAGCGAGTGCGGCTTGTGTTGAAGCGAGTAAGGTAGTAGATCTACAGACTCCATAGTTATTACGTATTGTAGCTCCCCAGGGCTACTTTGCTCTGTCAAATCGATATGCCTGTTCACATGTAACTGGGCACCTCTTTTGTCTCTTTAGGTTATACAAGACCATCGTCACTCGACCCACGCCTGATATGTCCATTGTTTGACACCTTGTTTCCCTGTTTGCCGGATGCTGTGCTTAAGCCCTTGAGGTGTAGAGTTGAGCATAAAGGGGTGCGTATTTTAAGCTAGGTCATGAGAGTGTACACTATATTATATGGAGGCGGCATGGCCGTATGGTTTGTAACTAATATGTGAGTCGTACTCAGAAACTGAAGACTGTCAAGTCTAAGGTTTGTGTGCTCGACTCTCGGATCGGGCTGTTTACGTTGTAGTGTCTTTGAGAAGGATACTTGACGTCTCTATTCCTGCTAGATTCAGTTGTAAATGAGTACCTGGCGTTAAAGTTGGGTGGACCAGGGCGCTGTACTGCGGACGACGAGCAACGAGTTTGCTACGTATTTCGTATGTAATATTATGTATTTACATGCACGATGTGTATTGGTCTATGTGTTTGTATTATAAATGAGATGTAGACCATTGTATGATATTGTAAAGAAATTTCTCAACAGGGAAAAAAAAATCGAATTTTCTTTTTCATTATCATATTTTCAAAAACAACGTATAATTATGTATTAAAATACATAACAATAACAAAATATGTCTCATGACTGGAGAGGCTTTGTCAAAACCACATTATTATCCATGCTTGCAGGTGATTATGATGAGATAAAAATGTCGACATTTGGGGTAAGTGCACAGTAGCACTGGCCTTTGAATACATTCGGGTAGAGCGCCCTAGACCCGGAAGAGGGGGAGAGGGGAAAGCAGCTCCTTGCCTCCAATCCCCCAATCTTACATCATAATCACCCTGCCTTGTCAGTATGGCTTTAGACATTGTCTACTGAACTCTCTCGGGATTTCAGCTTTGATCCAGACTTTGCCATATATAATTATACAGGCTGTTAATGCTTTGGTCCAAGCCTTCACGAACCTTGGAATGACAAGTCGCTTTGTCATTCTTCTTCCTACTATCTCTTCCCGCCACCCTCAAATTTTCAATAGCTGTGTTCTTTGGCTTCGTATGTATAAAGTCGCGAATCCACTGGATCGGGACACGATATGACTCAGAAATCGTGATGTAGGTTGGAAATCTGGACTGGCCTCTATCCCCTTATAATACGACTTCAAAATAATGTCTTGACATGCCGGATGCCCTAGCCGATAGACTCAGCCTCGTCAGATTAACAATGAGAGAGAAAGAGAGAGAGAGAAAAAATGACATAAAAGTATCTCATGTCAGAACGTGACGTGGTATGCCGTGTCCGGATCTACACACCTTTACTTAATCTATGTATTTTCAAACTTGTGTTACAGAAATATGACAAGTACAAACCAGGAGGAGGCCTGGACGACATGGAGCTGGGAGGTCCCAAGGAAAAACAGAAGGTCAAGGATGATGACCCAAAGTCTATTTTTAGCTCCAAGAAAGGTCACTATAATCTGGCATATCGAGCATAGTGAACAAATAGGTCATTTTTCTGAAACCCCCGCTTGAATCCGTTGGGTGGCGCTCTAAATGTTCAGGTATACTTCATGTTTTTCACTTATAAGCTTTGATTTCAACGGCATATTTGTTCCATAATTCCATGCAGCAAAATTCAACCTTAGGATTCCCAGAGATACTTACACCTATCATGCTAAATTTGGATATGCCACATCTCGCGGAGACATGCAAATCAGCCCTTTGAAATTAATATGCGTAAAGAGCAATAAATGCAACCATCGAATGGCAACGGTAACTTGCGCAAGTCGTATTTTGTTCTTTATCTTTGTTAATTGCAAGACGTTCCTGGTATTGTTGTTTACTTGGCATCTCTTTGAAAATGTACAAAATTGTTTATGATATCCAAAAACAAAAAACGATAGACTATATCCATAATTGGTTCTTAGATTTATAGAGCCAAATAGCAGAAAACGGCCAGAAGGCCTTTTCGTCCAGACTATTTAGAGTTACCGTTCTTTACAATTGAGAAAAATTACTGCCTTTCTGACGCGCTCCTCTCAATATCGTTCTATAACGCTCAGTCATTACAAAATTGGCAGAGGTATTCTTTAACTCAATGTGGAACCATTTATGATCAGCATCAACCGTCTTTCAGAGAGTTCCCAGTTTGAGACACGCCACGCAAATCTCAGGTAAGGAGGTACATGAAAAATGGCTCATATCAACAGAAAGTTCGACAACTGGTCAGAGACGTGCTCTCTGCTGTCGATTGACTTTACTTAATAACTATCTTTAGATTTTGGCGGATCCAAAGTGAAACCTGGGATTGGACTCTCTGACGCCTAGGACTACCTCATGACATCACAGGGGTACGTCGGCCAAGCAAAGATTAGGAACCTCTATCCTGCATAATTGACAACATTTCTTATTCAGTTGCAAGTTCAAGAACCATGTAGGATTCGAGTTTGTATGTGGTTCTGTCGCCTTGGTCAGAGCAGCTGATACCTTTGCGCAAATGGATAACCATTTTTTGGACTATGTCGTCCTTAATTCTTCTTAGCTGTCGACGAATCCCTGACTATAATATATATCTGGAGCAAAGCGGTGGTGATAACAGAGACTCCTTATACTGTATGTATGTAATTGATCATATAGATTACAGCTCCTTATACTGTATGTATGTAATTGATCATATAGATTACAGCTAGTTATTTACGCCACACGGGTGGTCATAGTATGGATATTGTTAGCGGCAAAATGCAATATTAGCGTGGATATTATTCTCGCTATACACGAGGCAAGGCGACCCTGTCACCTCTTTTAGCGCGGATATTATTCAAGCTTACGCTGAAGGTTGCCATTTTTAAATACGATAATCAGTCAAAGGCTTTATTTCATTGGTTCCTTTTATCACTGTGACACTGAGGGAAGAATAGAATACCCACTAAATCCGCCTGTAAGGCATGGATGACACCTCCTGGGCTTCCATTATCTATTACATGTAAGCACATTATCTCTTTCATGTGTATATGACATGTTGTTTGGGTGATATACGAGGCGCAATCCAAATGTTCTCAGACTGTGCCTACAAAATCTAGTATACTTACTTAGGTGCATGTTTTCATCATATTCGAAGTTATCCACTTGCGAGTCTGCACAACAACTCCAGCACCTCTGCTATGCCTGCCAGCACCTTTGGAAGTCTTTATGTTTTAGCCTATCAAGAACCATGTGCGATTTGGCCTATTTCTTATCTGTAGTCTTAAATCTCCTTCCCTTCAACTGAATTTTCATTTATGGGAAGTGGAAGAAATCCCACAGAGCGAAGTCCCGCAAGAACGAAGACTAGGTGACAGTGACCACGTTGCTTGAAACCCAAAACCGCTGAATTCTGAGGGTGCAGAGCGCTGGGGCGTTGGTGGAGTGCACCTGTCAATCGTTGATGCATCACTTTGCTGACCACTTTCGTCTCACAACTTCGCGCAACCTCCTGACCTGCAGACAGCCACATACATGCGACTTCTTCAACTCCCCAAGGACTGAAACACAGCTGAAGGGAAGGAATTCAGGCATGACAGAAGATATAAAGACTGAATCGCAAATGGTGCTTGACAAGCTGACACATTAAAAACATCCAGGGGTGCTTGTTGGCTTGGCAGAGGCGCTAGAATCATTTATTTTTTTTTTGACTCTCATTCAGACTACTTCGAAGGTGACAGGGAAATGCAATGGCTTGGGTATGTCTACAAGCTTTAATAGACACAGTGCGGGGACTTTCGGATCGTACCTCGTAAACAGACTAGTAGAATGGCACAATTAAACTTATCATCAACATCATTATTATTGAAAAAAGGAAAGAAGGCGTTCTCCACCAGAAAAGCTGGGCTTTAATTGAAAAAACAATTCAAAGAACAATCCAAATTTTCGGAACTAGTATGTTCCTTCGTCAGGGAAACTACACAATGTGACATGAATACTAAAGATAAACAACAAATATGAGAAGGGCGGACAACAACTCAGAACGGAGATAAGAAACGTTTACAAGAGACAAATATAGTCACACACAAAAAAATAGGAGAACAACTCGTGCGCGGGGGGAAGGGTACACTCAAAGGCTTGGACGCAGGCATTAAATAACAACGCAGGAAAAAA
>JAWQUT010000011.1:3241185-3251956 GCA_033807755.1 Ellobium chinense | reverse complement strand
GGGGGGGGGGGCGGCGAATAATCTGAGAGAAAAACAGATTACCCTCTATCGTGGTTTTTTTTCCTTTATACGCAAGATCCTTCTGTGAACGGCTTCCCGGGTTTTNGGGGGGGGGGGCGGCGAATAATCTGAGAGAAAAAGAGATTACGCTCTATCGTGGTTTTTTTTCCTTTATACGCAAGATCCTTCTGTGAACGGCTTCCCGGGTTTTTCATTTAGAGACGAGAAGCTGATAGTCTAGACAGTACTGCAAACTTTCAAATATTGCATTGTTCATGACGAATCGAGCTCTAAATGATTCCGTTCGGGGCCTAGTGGGCATCATTCAGGGCCGTCTTACCCGCAGGGCACTATGGGCAGTAGCCCAGGGCCCCGGGCTCTGGGGGGCCCCGGGTGTGAATTTTTTCAGACACATGGTAGGCCTATAGACTTAACCTTTTACTTTGTATCAAGAAGGTAAGGGGCCCCGTGGGGCCTGAGTGCCCAGGGCCCCCGAAATACTTAAGACGGCCCTGGCATCATTTCCAAGAACTAAGACTGCTCTCCTTCTTACTGCTTCTTTTAGATGGAGCACAAGGAGTGAGATCTTAATACTTCGGATTTTAGGGGTTTTTTTACTATTAAAAATGAATAGTCGTAGTGCATTTGATTGTTGTCATCGCAGCTTGACAGTAACTCTGACGTTAGCACAGTTACTGTGCAACATGAAGAAATGACGATCTGGATAGAGGTGTAGCGATATGTACTTATAATTATAATATTCGCATAATCATTGGCGATTTCAGGCATGCAGTCAACAATTAAGTGCTGGTTTACCCAAAAAATCACCCTCGCTACGCCCCTGCACACACAAACACATACAAACACACACACACACGAGTTGGCACGGAAAAAAACTTCCAGGACGCACCCCTCTTTTGACATCAACACCCTAGAGAAGAGGTGGCAGACCGAATTTTCCCGATAGCACCCGTCTGACATAATTCCTTCTTTACCGCCCACCTCCCGTCCATCCGTCCGCCCAGCTTGGTTGGTTTAGGGCATTGCAAGCTTACTCTTGTGTATAATATGGAGTATCGATCATCCACTTTTCCTGAGTGTTCTCTCCCTTGTCGCCCCGCTGCGCTTGGCTTATAAATAATGAAGGCAGCAATCGATGGACAATTAACAAATAATTAACAATCAATGAACTTTCATTATTCCCATCGTTTTACCTCTTTCTGTCTGCTGTCTGTTTGCCCTATTTCTCCCTCCCTCCCTCTCTCTCTCTCTCTCTCTCTCTCTCTCTCTCTCTCTCTCTCTCTCATCTCTCTCATACCCCACGTGCCCCCAATCTTGGGGCAACGCGATGACATACTATTGGAAACAAATAAAAAAGCATGGCTGCCAAGAGAAAGTGAGTGATTGAAAAGGCATTCATTCTGGTACCACAGCACCGGCATGCAGCACTCACGTTTCCCATCAAAGTTGAACGCCGCTAGCTTTACGTCGATCTACCGACGTATGGTAACTGACTCGACTGGCCTTGCATCATACTGACGGGTATTGGAAACCCCAAGAGTCAACAAAGTCGGCCGCTACCACTGTAGTGTACAAGTACACTATTGTTTTTCCAGGGTCAGTCGACTTCAACTGCTTCTGTCGTTTCTGCCATTGTAGCTACTGTTCTTTTATTTGTTCGGTCGTGTCTTGTTGTGGTTGATGTTGTCTTATTTGTCGCTTTCGTTGTCTAAAAATACCGAAACTACTGCTGTTATTCTGTTGCATAGTACGGGGTAATTAAGAGGGGTTGTGGGAGGGGAGGGAGAGAGGGCACATGAAGGGGTACTGCGGTGAAGATACAATAAAATGGGAAATCACTGGGGCAAATTTGTTTTTGGGGGAGGGGAGGGTGTTGAGGAAGGAAGTTACGGGATCATAGACCTTCATTCACTTTTTGTCTGTCTGAACTATTGCTACTATTACATGAACGTTCACTCCTTCCTTCCCTTTTTTTTTTCACCGCAGTTACCTGAGAAGTTAGAAATTCCGAGACAGCAAGAAAAATACCGTATATTCTCTTGCTCGCATCACCGCCAGTGGTCTTATTGCTCCTGTAGGTGTCTTAAACTGACGAGTCTCTTTGTTAATACTACGTTATTATTGATGACATAATTACACATTCAGTGAAGATCGCAATGAGGAGGATGAGGATTCAGATGACGAAAATTTTGTGTCTCAGTAAACATGTAGTTCTGTTGCTCAATATCTGATAGACCACTTGTTATGAAATAATTTGAATTTTGTTTTTAAAAAGTTGTAGAGTCTCTAGTACTCTATTTAATTTTAAATATACAGTAAATAAAAATCTATGGCTGGCTAATTTGTTTGTCCGCATAAAAATTTACATCGCTTAATAGGGATCTCAAATTTGGCAAATCATCAGGAAATAGGCAGAAAGGACCAGTGAGACATGTAATATTGACCCCACGTCGTCCTTCCCGTGCTTGATTGAAGGGAAGAAGAGTATCCCTCCTCAATCACACGAAGGACGAGGATAGAAACAATCCCTTGCTCATCAGTTGCTCCTCGACTAAATAACTCTGAGACCTAGAGTTACCAAGTTGGCAAGGTTTTCAAGAAGTGCCCGCAGTGCTTTGTGATGGGAAGTGGCTGTGCACAAACTTTTAGTCCGAACTATTCTCTTCAAGTGCGATGTGTTGTGTGTTATGCAACAGGATATGGTTTGAATGTTTAACTGCACATGCCGGACGGATACGGACTGGCCCAGACGAGCACGGAAGGGCATAGACGGACATCGACAGACAGAGACCGTTTAACATGCCTGAGATGAAGCAAAAAAAAAAAAACCTGGTTCACTCTTTACTTTAGTTTGCTAATACTTCAGCTGATATCACAGAAACAAGAAGGAATGTCGTCCTCAGTGGGCTGTAGGTTTTTACGTTTATACGCGTAATAGCTTCCTTTTTCGTCTCTTGTTCAACACAACAGAGGACGACATTGCAGAAATTCTCAGGCAGAGATTCAGTCATCTGCCTAGCCTGCCCACATGAAAGTGGGGCCCCTTCTCCCGCTCCACTCCCCCGCCAAAACGATGGTTTTGCGGAGCTCTGGACGAGATAGTTATGGCCCAGTTTGGGAACGTCATCAAAATGTACTTTCAACTAAAAACATACTATTGATTGGTCAAGTGTCTAGGATAGAGCCTATGAGGAAGTAGAACTATACCCAGAGTCATCTTAATTTTTTTAAATTCACAATACCCATAGATAGTGGGAGGAGACATTTTCGCGATTTTGACGTCTAATGGCAACCTCGTTCGCATTTTGACTTAATATCCACCCAGCCAAAGGGCGTAAATGTTACCTATATACACATGGACCTAGGTTAATGAGGAAACAAATTTTTAAAAAAGTAGTTCTAGACTTCGTTCTATGATCTCGGGCAAAAGGCTGGACGGAACTCGATACATTGCTAAGAAAGTAAAGAATTAAAAACAAGATATAGAGTCTGCAAGAGATCAGAATTTAACTAGAAACGCGAGTTTAGCATAGTTTGTTTATTTCTTGTCATGTTTTCAGGTGCTAAAATCCACAAGTATATGCACTTCAAAAGTGTCAAAACATGCTGGGCCGATGAATTTCATTCCGATTGCTTTCAATCAAAATATTTGTCTACTATTTTCTGATTTACTCTTGATGGCATTGAAGACACTGTATGCTGCAATCCTTTTTGTAGTTTGTAGACTCTGCTACTGTCAAACACCAGTCAGATAAAAAGAATTATTACCGAATGACAAAAGTATTTTAGCCTTCCATTGGCACCATTATGATTGGAAAACAAGATGGCCGCATAAGGAAATAAAAATTTACATAACGCGAAAACTACCAGTAATGGCAAATCATTCTCATCATTCATTAAATACATGAGAAAAATGCTTCGGAGTTTCTGTAATTATCATGAGCTATGAACTGTCGAGGTTCAGACCAAAACAGGAAGCGCTGATATTCAAGCTTCCCCTNTCAATAAGCCTGATGCTTCCTCGCATTGCTTTCAAAGCTCCAATGGTATTTAGTGCGAAGTTGAAGATGCCAGTTTGGCTGACACTCAGTGTCATGCTTCATGTCAAATAACACTGGATAAAATCTGATTCCAGGAGCTAGAAACTTGGTATCAAGAAAGATTTGGGCTGTGGACGTGTTTAATTTTGCAATGAGCTTTACAAGAAATTCAATGTACAGTAAGAAAACAAAAAACAAAAAAAAGTCGAGGCCAGTGAAAATTATAGATTTTGTTTCATAAATATACATCAGGTTGTAAAATGCTCTTTTACAAATCTGTGTCTTGAACTACTGTCAAGTTCTGCAAAACTTCAACGAAATCTGCGATGTGTATTATGAAAAGCAATGTTCTTAAGATCAATGCCAACACCACCACTACTGCCACCACCCCATCACCACCACCACCACAAACAACAACAAAAACAACAACAACAAGATACAATGCTTAGCACTTTGGTGTGCATTTTTGGCATGCAATATGTACCTGACTCAAAGGAGGGTAGGGTGCACTACTGTTATGCACTTTAATCTATAAGGGAAGAGCCGTCCCTCTTATTAAGCCTAACTGTAAGCCTTTGCTTTTCAAGCATCACAAAACAGCGTCAGTTTTCAAGGTAAACAAAATCATTGCAGAATTATGTTTGTATTTCCCCGTAGTCTTCCACTTTTTTTTCAAGCCTATCGAACTGATCAGAATGGGGGTAAGGCAAACTTAAAGTTACGACAAAAAGGAGTTAAGATCAACGCCCATCGTTGCTCTGATGCAGAGGGCTATTCATCAAATCTGTAATAAAATGGAGAAATTGCAGTTTATCACATTATGCAACAAGAGGATGAGTACCAACAAACAAATAATAATAAAAAACAAACAAAAACCCAAGCCCAATTATCGAGACTTCATAAAATCAGTTGAACTAATTGTTCTTACTTCGCTTCTCTCGCCACTTTATAACGTTAGTAGACCCACTTTTATTCTTATTCATGTTTGAATTAAACTAAGATATATTACGCGTGACATATTCATAACATTCTGTTTTCAAAAGCACGCATAAATGTAAATCTAGTCCATACATCATCAGAATAAAAACTAAAACAAGGTGCACCATAATAACAAGATAACTAATAATAATAATTGTTGATTGTTGCTTGAGTTCATGTAATCACTGCTACTTAAATTAATGAAGCGCAACGCACGATTTGCAACGAAGATGGAACGAATAGTCCTCTTATACAGCCAAAATGTGTTACACGTCATTAAATTTTGCATTCAGCCTGTCTTGGAACATCATCCAAACCGGAGATGGTTTTTGCATAATAATTATTATTTTGTTAATCAAGGTGGTGGACAGAGAGAAAACCTAGCGCGCAATACAGTCCTTACAGTGGTATCCATGAGGCCTTAACTCCGACTTCAAAGGCAAATTTCATTATGGGTGCCACAACAACATTATTATGTTGGCTACCTACCACTGCGGCCAGTAGTTTGACTTCCTACCAGGGGCTTTTTACAGTTAATATATTGGCTCCCCACCATCTCCCTCCTGTCTTTTCCGAAAGCTTACACGTGGCTAATATAGTCCAGCCGACGCCCACTTTTAATTTACTTCTGTAGTAGCTCTGTTTTCTAATCATAATGCTTGTTTACCGGTAATTGTAAGCATTTCTCAGTTAATCATATTTTCAAGCCTTACTCTTCGGCCATGGCTAATACACGATTGTTTTGGGGTTTTGTTTTTTTTTTGTTTCAATGTCATACAATTTATATGAACCAGGCTATAATGTAGGCTATATAACGGTGCTATAACGCGTCAAAGTCAGATCTAGAGGGTATGATGGGTTGATCTCATTTTTTTCCCTTTTTTATAGAGCAAGCTTTGTTAAAGGATTCACTACAATGCTGGATATATTTTCTTTAGACTACGCAAATTTTGAAACTGTCGTTTTGAATCATCTGCAGTTATACACATGTAGACCTGTTACAAGTAACCTGCGGACGTTCTGACACCGGAGGATAAAAATGTAGATGGACGTCGGTCGATCATTTGAATTTTTAACGGAATAGTAGCCAATAACATAGTCTATACTTCGATAAATCCTGAATTTCCCCCTCCTTCTCTGAACTTGCACCCTCCACCGAACGCTATTCGCAGAGTTCTCCCAGGGGCGGAATGAGGGTCAGGCGGGGCCCTGAACACGAGAAAGGTGCAGGGATGGTTTCAAGAGTTTGGAGCTGTCATAGCAACAGGTTTATTTTGAAAATAAACTTTCGTCCTGCTCCTTATTTATCCTCCCTTCTCCACTCTCTTTTTTTCTCCCCGTCTTTATTTTCTCATAAAAAAGTTGTCTTTGCTTCCGGCGCCCCCCTCCCCCACCCCCAACCGCTCCACCCTGCAAGCGTGGGGCCCTAGGCATGAACCATTATGCTCATGGCTAANGAAAAAAAAAACAAAAAAAATGTAGAAAGTCGGAAGTTTCTTTTATTGGAGTTTTGTTCTCAGCTCACTTTGTGCGCACATAATTAGATTTAGATCCATATCCACACTAGATATCTGGATCTCAATTACTGATCTTTCAGCTGTTCTGAATACTTAAGTTCGTTATAAAGACTAAACCTTAGCCTAACTTACTTTAAGCTTAAAAAAAAAAAAAGAGTTTAGCATTTAGAGGTACCCCAAGCGTTTGTCATAGAGGAGGTCAAGCTTCTAAAATGGGCAAGTACAAGAGGCCAGATAAATGTGTAAACTAGGCTTGTCTAGTTGTACTTTAACAACACATCTTCATGGTGAACTATTGTCATAATAAGCGTATCAGTTATTGTCTCGAGATGGCATCGTGAATTAACACAGCATAAACTGTAACTGTCAACATTAGATGAGGAGAGTGAGTGAGAGAGAGAGTGTGTGTGTAAGATAATGAGAGAGAAAGTTAGTGGGAGAGTGAGACAGAGACAAAGAGAAAGAGACAAGATATGTCAGTGACTAAATGTAATTTAGTAACAGTTATGTTTCCCTTTTCATTTGTTCCTTTGTTTTGATGTGACATTACATTGTATGTGGTTGGCTTACGCCTAGATAAATAAACAGTTCAACATAAGCCTCGCACTTAACAATGTCCCAAAGTGGAGAGCTGAGCAGGCCTGTAATATGAATGCATTGTGAGCATATCTGCAACATGGTCTATCCCACATAAATATGTGACAGATAAATGTTTTTCTATCTGCTTGCCCATGCCTTCTTTTTAGGCCTGAATCTATACCAGTTAGTAAGGAATGGAAAGAAAGTTGGTGGTTGGGGTGGGGGTGCACGGGACAGGAGATGGACCCTTTATGTATAGCATGCCTTGTCGTTACCAACTTTCATTGATGTTAATGATAACATAACAGTCCTTTTGGATGGTAGATCCTACTGTATTTTGTTTATAAATTGCTTGTAACTGCGGTGACTTCAGCAGACAGCCCGTTATATTATCTGGTTTTGCTTTGTACATTTAGTGTATCAACATGAAATAAGTTTAGACATTTTTAAAAATGCAAAAAATCTGAGACTTCTACATATGATCAGAGAGCAGGCCAGTTAAACTTTTCTGGCTGATTTACCTACAGACCAGCTAATTTCTAGGGAGATCAGCTCTGTATGCATAAGTCAAGACCTGTTTACTAGCCCTCTGCCAGGGGCTTGAAAACTAGCTCGTAGACATGTTTTAATAGTGTGAACGTTTAGATTGTCCCGTCTTGTTCTTTGGTGAATCTAAACAGCTCCATGTCCATGTTATCGGTTATTCTCTACTTTGCGGAATCCCAGGGCGATGGCCCGGTTGCGCAAAACAATGCGCAGTAGCCCCTGACTGTATGCAAATGTTGTGTTGTGAACGCCATCTTGAAGTCTTATCACTGACGGACTATCGGGCAAAATCGGACTACCTTTGTGCCATCGGAGGCACTGCTCCCTAAAATTGATGCCCCGTGAGCCTTAAGATGGCCACAACAGACAGTAAGATGTCTACGACAGAAAGGATTATTAAGAGTAAGTTCGGTCGTTTCTTGAATAAGAAGCCATCTCTAAACCGCCATATTAGATGGGGTTATGTCGGCCATCATTATCATATCGCACGGTCCGAAACGGAAGAATTGTCGATGTGTCTGTTTTGCGGATGCATGACCTGTAGGGCTTCCTTCTGATGGACATTCCGTGTTGTATGATTCCGTAGACCATGTCCGGAGTTGCAGGGGATGTCGAATAGGACGTAGTCGGCTTTGTAATTTTAGCGAGTCGAGTGTCGCGCTCTCCTCGGTCTCCGTGTTTACCATCAGTTGCGTTCAGAACCATTCTCTTCGGTGCAGACTTCATCTGGCTTGATTGGCGAAATCTACGCAGAGCTAGACTCCGTACTTGTTTGTGTCTTAGAATAGCATTATGGGCAAAATCTAATTAGAATACTCGCCCAAAAATATGCTGGGAAAATGGACGAGTTGGGTCTCTAGTAGGAGTAAGATTAGATAGACAAGGGTGGGGGATGTAAAGTGCCTTGCAGGATTCCCTACTAACTATTAGTCTAAATTTAGTCTAGAAGTCTAGATCTACTAAACTAAGGGCCCAGAGTAGTATGGATGTTTTAAGATGAAACAGAAGGATTTCTGAAAGAGCTTCACGCATGCCCTAACAATGAGTAACAAACTTGATGAGGGCATGCCGTGATCAAAGTGGGCCAGTTTGTGTGGTAATCCACTGCGAAACCACTGAGCTAACATTCCAAAGTGTTACTGTTAGTGAGGCAGTTCTGATGTCCTAATGTGCAAAATTTCCATGGGTTACTAGACTAGGTCTGTGCACTCTGGTATTGCAGATGTTAAGAAAAATAGGATCTGATTCTGAAATTCATGTTTACTAACGCAATCAAAACCCAACTCGTGACCCTACCCTTACCCAACTCTATTGAGACAGTAGCTTCAGCCAAGGAAGGCAAGTTTGTAATCCTAATTCAGCTAAGACAGGAGCATAAGTGGGGGCAAGGGCTTAAACCTAATGCTTATTGAGAAATGTGCATCACTACTTTTCCCCTTCCACTTTTTGTTTAAAAGATAAATTTATGTCCCCAAGTTTTTATTTTAAGTGATTATTCCAACAAGAAAAATGGCATTCTGTCTTGGTGCTACTCTTCATTTTGACTCTATAAGTAGGCTTTCGGCATGGTGAATAATGTGGTAGATCTACTACTTTTTGTTGTTAGAATTTTTATAAAAGGATTGAAAGTTGTTAGTNGGACACCAAACCTCCAGAAATATATTTTGCGTGTGTAGGTGTTATAATTAAAATTTGGCTGTGAGTTGCATGCGGAAATCTAGCCAAAAAAATAGTCATGTTTACTGTCTTGCAATTGTGAGGCTCATTCTAGGCACTTTAGTGAAAATTTCAAAGTTCTTGTGGGCAAGGAAATTATTATCACAATAGAGAACTTGGCTTTCTGTCAATCAAGCTTTTTGAATTTTTGAGATATCTGTATTAGTTAAAAAGTTATGAAGTTTTAAAGACTTAATTTTCACCCCAATTTTGCCCACTTTTTTACACTGGAACTTTGTGCTGTGAAACTTTAAAGGAACAGGGGTAGCTATCTGCTTCACAGCCTTAAAAATCCACAATATTTTTTTCAAAAATTTTCAACCCCTTACACATTTCCTTTGCCCGAGCGCTTCCGAGAAAATGCAGCTTGAAAATCGGGATTTTCACACCACGCGGGCCGCCATAACTGGTCGTCCGGTCAGCGGGGGAATAAAGCGTGACGTCATAAAGCGAGAGGCAAGCTAGTAGTCGCTCTGCGAAGAGAGTTATCCACATGCAATAACTTTCCTTGGCACTAAATTTTATGCCTTTTTTCACCTATTATCATTTAGTCTTTTGTTGCAGACTGTGAACAAGTGCCCGACTTTGATCGCAATGCTGTAATTTTAGTGTAGCCAGGAGGAATAGTTGATAAAAGGAGCATCTGTCTGATCACTGAGTGAATCGCTTTTATTACTGTATGTATAGCCTATGTATGGTTGTCTGTGCCGTTTTTTCCCTTGTATTGTTTAATGAGCTATCATTGGTCTACGGTTCTGACATTCTCTATCATTTGCCTGATGGGCACATAGGTTGTTTAGAATGTTGCACAGCAGGATTGGATTTGATTGACAGCTAACTATTGTCACAGACAGTGTTTTCTGCGCTAAGGGGCGGTGTTAGTTGCATCACTAGTCATAAATCAGTCGACATGCAACGAAGAGCCGATCAAACAGCTGGCATATCGACGTGAAAATAGTTTGACACTCTTATGTTGGCCAGAGATGACCACGGGAATAATTTGGAGAATACTAGTGAAATCTTTGGAAAGAAAGAACCGGTCTCCGCGATCATAGAGAAAAATGAAAAGGGCCATAGCAGTTACAATGGATTTGCCATGTTGAGCATAGCAACAGTTACGAGATGGGGAGGGGGAGAGAGGGGATGGGTGGGTACAATTACAGGGGTGAAGCAAGACGTTACATTTACAATGTCTTTGGGGTTGAGAGAGACAGAGACGGGGGGGAATAGAAGCATTAAGAGAAAATGAGAGCCTGAGTTGCTAAGAAAAAAAAAGCGAGAAGGCAGGTAGTGAACAGTGACTCGGGGGACAAAAGCCTCTCTCTCTCTCTCTCTCTCTCTCTCTCTCTCTCTCTCTCTCTCTCTCTCTCTCTC
>JAWQUT010000011.1:3189073-3240988 GCA_033807755.1 Ellobium chinense | reverse complement strand
TTTTTTTTTTCTTCATCCCTTGAATTGTGCCCACCCAACCCATACCAGGATCTATCTCATTTCTGTCACTGATAGTGAAGACCGATTGACAGATTCAATTTTTCAAAACAACAAAAGTTTTCACGGGTATTCCATAAAAATGCTCCCGTGGTCATCTTTGACCAAAATAAGGTCAAAATAAATTTCACGTCGATGTGAACCTTTTTTGATCTGCTCTTGCACTTGTAAGCCTTTTGATTATTTTATGACTAGTGACACAACTAGTGCCGCTCCAAGCCAAGGCACAGAAAATTTGACTGTGGCGGCATCTAAATTATCTGAAAGTGCTCCTCAAGCAAATAATAATTTTATATTGTCAGAATCTTAGGCCAGTGAGAGCTAACTAAACCACACAGCAGACAACAATATAAAGGCAGTGCAAACATTAATAATAGACTCAAATAATGATCAGACAGATGTTCCCTTTTCTCAAATATTATTTTATCCTCCCTTTTCTAAGGTTACAGCACTGTGATCAAAGTCAGGCAGTTGTTCACACAGTTTAACAAAAGACTTTTCTCAATGATAAACAAAAAAAAGTATAACATTTAGAGCCAACGAAAGTTACTGCATGTGGATAATTCTCTTTGCATAATGACTACTAGCTTGCCTCTCGCTTTCTGACGTCAAGCCTTATTCCCGCGCCTACCGGACGACCAGTCATGGCGGCCCGCAGGGTGTGAAAATCCCGACTTTCAAGCTGCATTTTCTCGGAAGCGCTTGGGCGAAGGAAACGGGTAGAGAGTTGAACATTTATGAAAAAATACTGTGAATTTTGTAGGCTGTGAAGCAAATCGCTTCCCCTGTCCCTTTAATATGCTGCTTATAAATGTCGTAACATCTGTAATAATTACTGCATTTTAATCTTTCAGGCTTCATTTTGTTTGTTTTTATGTGCAGAGTTAATAAATGCACAATGTCATTTACACTGAAAACATCTTTTTATTTTGCATTTAAAGGCCCCAAACTGAGTTGAAACAAGAAGCGGAGTTTCCGATTTGCACACAAAAATGGGCATATTTTCCACAATAATTGTCAGATTTTCAAAAGTAATACATCATTGGTTTCGTTTTAAAAAGCATTTTCACATGGTGCTGTTTAAAATGGAGGAAAATTTCATTTTGATATGATCGAGTCAATAATAAAAATCAGAATGATTTTACCGAGAGTGCGATGTGAAAAACAAAAATCTTACAAATAATATTTAAAAAGCTGCAACAGCAAATCAGGATTGAACAAGACAAAAAGGGGGGCACAAGTTTATGAAAGTAAAGTGATGGAAGTATAACCAAAAGGGAAGGGGTGGATAAGACTGCAGAGAGAGATAGTCTAGACTGGGGGGGGGNNGATTAGAGTGGAAGAGAAATGGGGTAGGCAACCTAATTTTTTTTTTTTGGTTTCAAAAATATATCGACTGGAAGCCTCTAAAACTAGATTTAGATCTAGACCTAAGATATAGAACCCAAATCAAATTATGGGAATGTCAATGACCCACTGAATCCGACCTATTCATCAGATCATGGCCATGACATGACAATGCACTAAACATAGAACTGAGGCAGGGGAGCCATCACTGAAAAGAAACTATCCACAATCAGTCTCTCCATCAAGATGATTAAAAAAGCAGCGATAAGCAAAATCAGTGATGAAATAGTAAATACATAAAAAAAGTTAATCAAACAGGAAAGAGAAACAGAACATGAAATCCCCTAGCGATAAATAGTGCTTCATAAATAATAAACAGCGGGAGACCGCAGAGCCCATGTCAACAGTGCGTGACGTCACGGTTCCGGGCAGCGCGTTCAATTCGATTTTCGGTGTACTATCGATAAAAAGGTGAACTGCTCATAGCCAAGGTGAATACTTCAGAGCAACCATTTAAGGTTTTTTAGATAGCAGAGCCTACTGCCTATCATCAAGAGTAGTTTCAAGAAAACAAGAGCAATAGGTTTTGAGAAATCAACAGCTAAAACTTAGCTCATTTTCAAGTGGAAATATCTCGGGGCCCGATACTCGCACAGCGAAAATAAAGCAGTCAAGCGAAAGTGCATCCAAAGCTCTTTAAAAACATGTATCGATCTTGCTCGTAGGTCCACAAAAACGAAACAAAATAGCGGGTTGTTCGAGGCGCTTATAGTGCGATGCACTACCCTCGGAAACAAAGGCTTACGGGCTGCCGTGGAGCGCTTCGCGCTGGCGGCCAACTCCTTCACTAAAGTGCCTACTCATTCAGAATTCCTCCCAGTAAGTAATAATACCTCTAGGGACTCTCTCATGAATTCTTTGTCTTTTCTAACCTTAGTCGAAGCACGCAAGTGGAAAGTTCGACAATTTTAATCGTGAGGGGAAAAGCTTTTAGTCTCAACTATACAAATGGCTCTTGTGCACCTCCAGAGGCTAGATTGAGATCTACATATGTATTCCAGTGAAGTTATTGCTCAAGACTAAATTGGCAAGAGTCATGCTATGCACACTGGTCCCTTGCTTGTGTATATATATCAAGACATACAATTTGCTGCTTCTAGTTAGGGCCATTGCTTGGCACTATGTCCATTAGATCCACCGAAGTTACGACACATCAATTTTTGACAAGGTGGTGAAGTTAATGAAGTTGCACTTGGAGGTACTTTCAGACCTTTCCAGGGCTGGGTGATGCAAATTGCTGCCCCTTTCATTGACTTTCTCCAAAACAAAATGATGTCCAACTTTCATAGGGTGTGCAGAATATAAAATGAGGTTGTGATATTATGTCAGCGTAGGCACAATGGATGTGCATTTGGATAAATATTTTAGAGATAAGTAGCACAATGTCAAATATCATAAAAATATTCCCTTTGTATCTGGAAAGAAGCACCAGAAATAAGGAAAAACTTATCGGAAGATCACAAATCAGTTGAACTTTTTTTTTTTTGAATCAGTTGAACTTAAGAAGGTGGCTCTTTCAGAAGCTAGTGGAACTGATATTACATTTTTCATAATGAATGTTACATATGTTTTGTTACCCAAGGGCTAAGTTAATTTTTGAAAGTATAGTAGCGCATTGCTGAGACCAAATGTGGTATTATTACTCACAAAAAAGGTGGACAGGGTTGGCCCCAGTCGTTTTGGAGTAAACTAGTCTAGGGTCAGGGGTGTAAAGTGCCTTGGAAGGATCCTCTTGTTCAAAGGATATTGGCAAAAGTTCATTCACATAATTTATATTTGAAGCAAAATTTCCCAAACTGGTCAGACATGACAATTCAGGTATCTCAGACACCTATGCATTGGGTCTGGACACTGTCGAGGTCAGCCTGGACATCCCCATCTAAAATATGATTGGCTTATGGGAAATGACAAACTGAAGCTTCATAGTGATAGATTGTGAAAGTCTTCTCAGTATATAAATATAGAACTTCAGTGCCAGTTAACTCCTTATCGCCAGTTACGGGAGGATTTCCATATGTGGTAACTGATGATAAGGAGTTACGCTCAATTTGACTGATGCTCCTGTCTTGATGGGCATTTGTGTTAGGGTTAAGGTTAGGGTTAGGTGGGTAGGTTTAGGGTTGTATTAATACGTTGTTCGGAATTAAGGTAATGACCGTAGTTGTAGGAGTCACCACATATGGAAATCCTTCCTTAATTTCTGTTATTGCTGGAAATTTCAGGTAATATTCTCAGCATGAACAACTCAATATGTGGATAGTAGGGTAAACATGTACAGTGACAAAATATAAAATACGCAACAACAAAAAAGTTGGCTGAATCAGTTTCAAGAAAGAAGTATTATTAACTGTACCTTTGTAAGACAAGCTTGGTATAGGCAACATATTCAGCACAGCACTCATCCGCTTTACCAGGGAAAAGAAAATACTTTTAAAAAATGATAAGCACTGCTTAAAATCCAAGGTATGAATGTATTTAACACTTCTCATGCATTTTTGATGAATTTTGAAAGCCATCATTCATCTTTGAGCATTCAGTCGCTGATTATTCCTCTCCTACCAGAAGGTTGTGACTTTGGAATATCATACATAAGAAGTAAGCTTTGGACCATAACTGAGTGTTGGACTGTGGCTACCAAAATTTGTATATTGGATTATAGGAATAACTGTAAAATCTTCAAACAGTTCACACTTCACAGGGAAGATGTTTAAGTTGGTATTCTGTATTCTGTAATTTTTGATGATGAAATGAAAGAAAAATGACTTTTCTGTACTTTAAGAAGCGCGTACAAGTGGCTTGTTACAGACACAGTGAATTTACTGCCTTTGACAACACCAGAGACCTGCCTCTTGATTGAGCCCCCCATTCCATCACTACCTCCTTTCGCGTTAGAAGTGGCGAGAAAATGCTATAAGCTTCTTTATTACTTTTTAATATTAGAGTATTACAGTTCTTAATCCATAATAGAATTTCACATTTTATTTTATTCCACTCCATGTAAGAGTAACATTTCTTTCACAGTATGTCACTTGTCAATATGAGTAACTGTTGGTTCTATAAGAGACTGAATGTAGCTGAGACATGATTTACCCATGATTATAAAGTTGCAGGCATGTAAGAAAAGGCCAAATAGCACAGCTGAACAAAATCTCTAAAATTGTAATGGATGTTTCACAAACACTGGTGTCTTTGAAATACAAGAAGTTCACACTGTAATAACCTCTCAGCGAAAAGGTGTTAACAACCTGGCAGTATAGGTAATACAGTCATTACGTGTATTTGGAGTGAGATGAAGAAGGCAGAAAATGATAGTAAATATTTTTATTTTTTTTTGGTGGATGTCTGAGAAAAACCTATCATTGATAAATATGGGTAAGACTACACAAACCGTACACAGTACATAAAGCTTTAGTGGATATTATAATCAGAAACAATATTAACACTTGTAATTCAATGTTCCTTTTTTTTTTTTTGGCCTAGAGGTTGATTTTTTGGCAGAATTACTCTTACTCACGGACTGCATACCCGCAAATTGTGCAGAGGGTCCATGAATGATGATCTATAGATGAAAATCATCACTACTGCTGCATTTTAGCCAAGCCCTCCCCCATTTTTACCATCCAATCTCTTAAACTAAAAGGCAAGTGAATTCAGTGCACAAAGCAACAGAGTGTTTTCAGCAGCTATATGGGAGTGAAGTTTTCACCGACAGTCGTTGTTTTTTTTTTTTAACGACAAAATAGGCTTGGAGTGGTAAAACAGGCCTGTGATGTGATCAGATTGCTGCACTAAAAACAATAAATGATGTCAATTTTATGTCATATAGAACATCCTAATTTTAGAGGACTGAATCTGAAATATAGGCTATTGTGTGCACTTTCACCAACAGCAGTAGTGAACCATAATCTGAATGCCTTCTGGAATGGGGAGGGAGATGACTAGATAAGACTGTGTGTTAATTTAACTGAGCAGTTACAGGCCAACTGTGAATTGGGTCAAGGACAGAGGTGAATGCTGAGTGCTATCAATACTAAAGTTAAAGTAACAAGATTGGACACTTCAATCACACCATCAAAAAAGTGTCCACTGTGTAGTTTTTCTTTTTAAGGGCAGGGAATGGGTAAGGGCAAGAGGGGGAAAGAAAAATTGTGTAGCCTCCATCAAGGCCAGATTTGATTTATTATTAAGATTAGAATGGGAATTCTTTATTGTTCATGCTCAGCCTTCACCTTACATTGACTAGCACATAACTTTGGATTGATAACTTGTTAATATACTGTTAGATCTAGCAGTGCTATGTAGGCCTGTGAGTTTCATATTGTGTAACAGAAATGACTGATAAACAGTAGGAAAAATAAATAGCTTCAGTGTTTTCTCCAGACTTCATGACCGCGCAATTCACCCCTTAATATCAAAATTCCCCTTAAAAAGTACATTGAACACATGCTGATCCCCATCCCTTTTGCATACTAGAAAGTTTGCATTACTTGAAAAAACCTAAACATCGTCTAATAATTTACAAATACCCACCCTCAAATTTTTGTCAAGATGGGAATGTCTTCTCAAACCCATATGACTTTGAGAAAACCCTGAGGTTATAAGACTTGTACTTCAAAAAAAATGACGTTCTCTCCTATTTCATGTAGTTATTTTATTTAATTTTTTTTTTGAAAAAATTTAAATCTTTTTTTCTTTTGGACGAGAAATTGCACCTTTCTGACAACAAAATTAGAATCCAGCACGCTGGTTCATATAAAGATAATATAGTGTGAAGTCTGAGCAAGAAACTTGGAGTCAGGCATTCTTAAGTGAAAGGATACAATCTGTTCCAGAAATAGACCTTTCTCATGGAATATTCATGAGCAAGCACGCCGTCGGATTCACTTCCGGTGACCAGTACACATGGCTAGAAACTGTTGTGCTTCGCGATGCGAGGCTAGCTCTGATCGATGCAATGACCTTACGTTACACAATATTGCTTACGATGAAGCTTTCAAGTGTCTGTAAAGTGCCAATATGACTATGAGTAGGGACCCCAAAAACTGTTTCAGGTGAATTGATATGAAACAGGGCAAACTGGCAACATAGGAATTGCAGCCACATGATGCAAATGAATTTCTTGCCAGATAGTTTTTACCGAGTGGAGCTAAACTTATTAAAATCAATTTATGAGTGTTTCAGGACATAGGGCATGGCAATAGAGCAATTCTTTGATAATATTTCTCTTCCCCGAACTTGTGTTGCGCAATTTCACTATATAACCATATCCGAAAATGTCTGTCTCATTGCCACATGAAGATTTCTCTCTTCCACTATATTGAAACAAAGGTAAACCGGAAGTTACCAATATCTCCTCCCCAAAAATAGCTCGAGAATCACGTGATCACCGTAGCTCATTAAGAAAGGTCTATGCACAATCTGAACGAGCTGTTGAGGAGCCCAAATGATTTTTAAAACTCTTGTCTTTGTGCTCTGACCTCTCCTACTCAATTCCTTTTGCAAGAAACCTCTGCAACTGAATATCTGTGAAGTAACACAATGTGGGCACAATCACAGACACACGTAGGCAGGGGTTTCCCTAACTTCTCATGTAAACTAGCTGAGGGTATGTAGGTCATGGACAGAGGAGAATTTTGAAAGTTTTATGCGTGGGGAATTGAATTTTTAATGATAAAGGAAAGAAAGTGGAAGTTAGATATGACACGAACATAAACCGAATACTGTAATGCAGCCTATGAGTTTGAAATTTCAGAAAATTTTATGGTGGGACACAGAGTATGACACTCTGGAGCAAAGATGTTGTGCGTTAAGGATAGTTATTGTGATTACGATAATAAATCTTACTGAAACTGCAGATTTTGTCCCATACCTACGATTCAGAGTTGACTTTAAGTGAAAGGCTGAGTGAGGCAGTTAATTTCATTCATACAAAGAAGAATTGATCTGGACCTCAGCACAAGTTCACTTGAACTGAAAACTGACATCGGGATTCTTCTTGTGGACTCCACTGTATCTAGATATAATTATATACAGGGAACATGAAAGTTTGGCAGCAGCAGTTTGCTCCATACTCTTGACATTAGTGATTATTTACAGCTGATAACCATTTGCTTGCATATTTGTCACAGACGTGGTTAGCCAACATCCAAAGTTTGACAAACGTTTTCCAGGTTGGCATTAAAATGCAATACGATAATTCAATTGCATTTAGGGGGGCCATGCCAACTGAGGCATCACTTGCTTTATAAGTGTTTACACATTTGAAAGGACAGGATGGATGGATCCAGTCCAATGATAATACTAAGAGTTTTAATTTCAAACCAATCCAGATCTAGACTATACATGAGGCTCGCTTGTCAAACAGACCAAGCCCCAGATGGTGTTGATCAACTTGCCTTCCCCATAAGCCCCGTGCAGCCATTTAATGCAAAAATGGTGTCCAAAAATTGTACATGAATCTTTATCCACAAAGGCATCGTTTTGATGTCTTGATATCCCAAGCTATTGCAGCCATACACAAAACAGGTTTTCACTAATATTGCCTGTGTTAACAGACTGCTCATCCTAGTATGGTGATTTTTGGCATCAATGATTCACATGACCCTACTGTGACTTCCAGTTGATCTGAGCCTCTTGCCTTATCCCTTATTCTTCTATCTCAGATGATCATTAGTCTAGATGTAGCATTTGAACTGATAAAAGGTTACAAAAGGAATTTTCTAGTTTAGTTTCTTAAAATAGATCATAACAGTAGCATTTGATGATTGAATAATGGTATACCTAGCAGAGCACCTGCAGATTTTCATCATGTTAGCTAGACATGAGGGGTCCTTTTATCAGCTGTCATGACTGTCAACATGAACAGTATTCTTAATGAACGAATGGTAGAAAAGAGTGTGAGTCTCTTGAACTTGTAAAGATACTGATGCTATATTAAAGTGAATTACACTCAGTTATTTGTAAATTTTGAATGTGATAGAATATTACTGACCTACATCCCTGAGATGATGTTCTGGAACCTGATGTGTCGTGGTGGATGTGAAAAACCTGGATGACTGTTTTACTTCTACTTATCCGTACCTTTTCTTTCTGAATCTACTTACTCATATCTTCTCTTTCTGAATGTTATAATAAATGCATGCTAAGCTGAATCTATGAGAAATACAGGTGCCATTTCCAGCTGCAGCCAAAATGGTCAAAAATTCAACCATTAGAAATTAGAAAGTTCGAGCTTGTACCAACATCTGGCTAGCGAGTGCACCATTTAGGCTGTGACTGCTGCCTCACTTCATAGGCCAATGTTTCAATTGGTGAATAAACTTAAGTTGACACAGACCACCAGTGGTGGATAAGAATTGTAGATAGATCCTTAGGTGCATGTGCCATAAACATTTGTTCCCAAACTTGAGAATTTAAAATAAGCAGTCTTCATGCTCTTGAAATGACAGCAGTCAGATCTAATATTTGGGATAGCAAATATAATCATCTGTTGTTTAAGCAGTGCACTAGGCTACCTTTTGAATTAGCCTTAATGAAGTATGTCATGCGTAATGGCGGGGCAATACTCTGAATTTTCAAATACTGCGATATTCAGCCTTCACACTCTAAGTATCGAAAATATCAGTTCCGATACTGAGTTCTAGATAGACTTCTTGATACTTTTAATATCTGTACGATACCTTTTCAATACTTTTGATATCTTTTTGAAATGGCTAGGCTTAGCACCCAGAAGCCAGGTAGCTAGTTGTGCGCTGAGGATCAAAACTGATTTCACTACTTTAGATACCTTTGGATACCACTAAGCTTTGGGCTGAAGAGACCAGAAGCTAGTTTGGATCTGAAGATCAGAATTGGATCGAAATTAATTTCCATACTGCTAACTGGTTTTGCACTGAGGAAACCAGTAACCGGATTGGTCCCAAGGATGTGAATAGGTTGACATTGATTTTAATACTTTTGATACCATTCTGAAGGCCATTTGTCGCAGTGGGCTCTTTGGTGAAGCATCTTAACACTTTTAACAGACTGATCCTAAAGATCAGGAGGGGAGCAAAATTATTTTTGATGCATTTTATACTAGATAGGTTAGTGTATCAGGTGAGATGAGGCAAGGCATGAAAAAAAGATATTTCAAAGACAATTTGGAGGGAGAATCCTGTTTCAGTCAGTCAGAGAGTTTGAATTCGAGTTCTGTATCTAAATTCCTAAGAATCAAAAGTATCTATCCCGGAAACAATGCTTCCCCCCATTGTTCATGCACTTTGCATGTTTCTGTCATACTGATTTCTCCACTTTTCTCGTTTCGTTTTTAGGGTACAACCATAAACTAAGAAAAAAAGAAAGAAATTATTCCCCGCGCCCCCCCTTTTTTTTTTTTGGAAAGTTCCACCTGTTTGGTTGTTAGTTTTGACCTATATATAATTTTTTTTTCAGGTGTTCCTTTCCCACCTAGTCACAGAGTCAGTATGAGCGAAGCCTTTGATGCAAAAGGCAAGCCCAGACCTGACATATTGAAGCAACACTTCATTTTGGAAGGACGAGTCACGGAAGATGTAGCTTTACGCATTATCAACGAAGGTGCTGCCCTTTTACGTCAAGAAAAGACAATGATTGATATTGAAGCACCTGTCACTGGTATGTTGGGTGTTGATTTTTGATGTCAGTACTTAAAGAGTATCACAGACATTTCCTATAATTTCAACTTTTCCCGAATTTCTTGCTAAGTTATGACCAGAATTGTCTAGTCAGCAGCAATTGGCTTCCTTATCTGGCATTTTAACTGCCTTTACTTTTTACGTAATGGTATCGGGGAATCTTCATGCATACTTGCTAGACCTTAGGAAGTTATTTGTGCCTTGATATATTGTACTCATTTGTTTATGGATTTTGTCACTTCATGCCATGAATGGATGCTGCATGAATAGCTTTTTTGCTGCAACATGTCTGTGGTTTAGTCATACAAAAGGATTCCTGTAATTTGGTAAAAGTTGTGGTGAGCGTTGATTCATGATATAGAATATTGTAGTGGTCTGTGTTTCTAGTCAAGAAATATGAATTATTGTCGCTTGAAATATTTAAAAAGTAGACTATCCAAATGCTGTGAGTTGTTATGTTAAGTGAAACAGAGGGAATGAATGGTAGCTGTAAGGACTGAAAGCACCAAGAGTCCTTGGCATGGCTATGGGCACTATATAAATGAACTCTTTTCTTCTTCCAATTATTTAAACTGTGGCAGTGACATCCATAAGCCACTGACTGTCCTTCACATAACATTTTTCTGACATATTTCAAAACTTGGCTTCGTTTACATTTTAGTGACATAAATGATGAATTGGTGAGAGATTATTTGTTAGTTAGAACTGGGACTTGTCAAGACTGAACATTTTGTCTGGACCTTATTCCTCCTCAGTTTGTGGTGACATCCATGGTCAGTTTTTTGATCTGATGAAGCTGTTTGAAGTAGGTGGCCCTCCTGCTTCCACACGCTACCTCTTCCTCGGGGATTATGTAGACAGAGGTTACTTTAGCATAGAGGTTTGTATCTTTACTGCATTGAAATTGCTGTGAATTAGAAGGAAAGTTAGTAGTTACACATTGGCACAGTCATAGACTGTTCGCCTATCTCATTTGAGGAAGTTTTTCAGGAAAGGATAAAACAGTAATAGACAGTGGAAGAAAATAATACCAGTCTCAATGTTTGGTGCTGTCGTTTTTGTTTTTTTAACTAACGACTTCGTGACTCACTTTGTGGCTATATTGGATTGTAGCAAGCACAGTCTGGTTTGCAAATTGCCTACCTCTGAGATAGTCTGCCTATGACTATGATCATGGGTTTCAGGTATGTGATACTTTCATGTGTCACATTTTGTAAGCTGTAGAGCCCCAGAGGAAATGATGCTGTCGGTTTATATCTTACAAAAGATATATACATCAGGTTTGCATGAAATTAACAAAGTTTTCAGCAAGTTTCAAAACATCTGTTGAAGGACGAGCAAATGCTTTGGTTTGTTGTTGTTTTTTTTAACTCGACCATCCTGATCATTTACAGCAGTCAACTTTCTTTGCCAAGTATATGGTGTCCAAATAATCTGAACAGTCTGTATTGAGGATGAAACAATTACTTAAACAGCTACTTTTGATACCTACATTTTCAAATAGTTAGCTCTGATAGAGTGGTAACTGCAAGAATAGAGGACTTGGAAGTCATGGCAATTATGCTTTTTTTTTAGTTTTTGTCTCACATTTCACATTCTTAGCACTGAAATACCCTTGGACAAGCTGACTAGCCAGTTACATGAAAATGATGCAGAGGTCTTTATAGCAAAGAGGTTTTTTTTAAAAAAAAAAAACTTCTGGTACTTTCAGATTTTAAGATTATAAAATGCGTCTTATTTCGGATTGTAAAAGTCAAGATGGGGACTATTTTCATGGCAGCTGCATTCCCTGAAAATAAGAACACTGGTGCTCTGTGTGTTGTTGGGAAAGTAAAAATATACAGATCTGCACCATTGCCTTCCTCCCCGAATTGTAACTAATATAATGTTATAAGTAACATATGTTAAATGGTACTTGGCTGATGTATTCTCGCAATTGTGTAACTCCGATTTCTTATATATTTTTTTCAGTGTGTTCTTTACTTGTGGGCTTTAAAAATATTGTATCCAACAACATTCTTCCTGTTGCGTGGCAATCACGAATGTAGGCATCTTACAGAGTATTTCACATTTAAACAAGAATGTAAGTATATTTTCCACTCTGTGTCAGTGCCTTTCTTCTTTAATCTTCTCCACTGTAAACTCTGTGTCTGTTGTGAGCAAGGCATTTTGAAATTCTGCAGCTTTAAGTTTGCATACAGCTCTATTACCCTGGTAAGCATGGTCACAAAATGTGTGCACAACAAGGTCAGTACACACACTTCAAAGTCTTAAAAAGTCTTGAAAATAGAATTTTGGATGCAAGACCTGTGAAGTTTTGAAATCACTGATTTTTCAACATTCAGTGATGAAAAGTTTTATACTTTGCAAACTCAAGACAGGAGCCACACATGACTATTAAAACTGAAAGCACATTTACTGGATAATTACAAGGTCAATACACACACTTCAAAGTCTTAAAAAGTCTTGAAAATGGAATTTTGGATGTAAGTCCTGTTAATTTTTGAAATCACTGATTTTTCAACATTCAGTTATGAAAAGTTTTATACTTTGCAAAACTCAAGACAGGAACCACACACGACTATTAAAACTGAAACACTAGTCAGTTGGTAATTCTTTGTCTGCAAATGCTAGGCAAAGACAAAACTACATAAGGACTAAACCTTTATGTTCAAACGGAAGTCTCCATTGAAAGAAGTTTGGATTGATTCCTTCAAGCATGCACCATTGTGCTTACTTAAAGGTGGACGCGCATGTGAAAAGTAATTTTCCATTTTCCAGTACTGTTTCTCTCTGAGAATATCTATAGTACTCACCAAACCAGTCTCTTGAAGGAAGAGCTTTGTCCTGTCTTTGTGCGCAATTTATGACGCAATAGAGGTCTGGGTTTAATAAGATTTTGCCTTTGTCTTTATTCTCCTTGCCTGAGCAGCAGGGGTCTGTAGCAAAAATGGTGTCACCGAAGTTCCAGCAGCTACAGACACCTCTGTCGGATAGTGTATTATTCAGTTTCTGGTTACAGTTTTGGTTATCCAACTTCAAAAGTTAAGTTTGACCATGCAAGTCAGGTAGAGTGTTCTGCAGTTTTTATTGCCTCAGTATGATATTGTTTGACACATCTGCTGCTTACAGTAAAATTAACAGATTCATACCGATGTGATATTAACCATCCACAGAGCACTGACTAGACAGCTTGACAGTGCAGCTAGATCATATTTCACGTAGACTTCTGGCCACCATGCGTGCATCGGTTATAAGATTACAAGTTTTGTATAGTTACTTGTGTGGGTTGTCTAGGGCAGGCAGGATACTTGAAAGACTGTTTTATTCAAATAAAGGGATATCATATGAATTCACATGATCTGTAAGGTGATGCAACTTTCTTTAATTTAAGGCACCGCATTTCTGCCTACTGTCATTTAGGTGAGCTGCCATAACAGGCATGCGTAAAATTCTGGTTGCTTGACTTTTTACATAAAAACTACAAATCATGGATCTCTTAAAGCAGAAACTCTAATTGTGATGCATACTGCACAGTGTGCAAGAAAGAGATCAGGGTTGCAAGCATGCTCTTGTCTGTTTGTTTCTTTCTTAATGTTGATTGTCATGTCATGAATTGTAGGTCTTGAAATTTGAAATTGAGGTTCTAGAAAAAAAAAATTCAAGGAGCTGTATAAACTCTGTAACTGGCAAGTGAACTAGAGTGTAAATAAGCTAAGCAGGCTTTACATAGTTTCCAGGCAATTCACATAAAATGTTTGTAAGTTGCAGTGCCAACAAACAAACAAAACACAATTATACAATTTGGAAAAGAAACTGAAACAATCTGGTTGGCTAGAGCTCATAATTTTAATAAATCAAAAAAATCCATCCATATATAAAAAAGTTTAACGGCTGAAAATGCGTTATTTTTAACACAAAAATAAAGGAGCCTATTCCTTTGAAGCTGGAAGTCTGGAACAAATGCCACAATGAGACTTAATTTAACCTTGGGTCTCATTGGTTTCCAAATCAAATAACGCTGTAGTTGACTTTAGAAAATAGCGAGTCCCTTGTGAAACCAGACTACAAAATGAGTCAAAAAAACTGGGGGAAAGTTGTTCTTCCATTGAGCTAGCATTTTGACATTCCCACGTGGTCTTTCCTTTGTTGATGAAATATCTTCTTTTTTTTTTTTTGTTCTCAAGGTAAAATCAAATATACAGAGAGGGTTTATGATGCTTGCATGGAAGCCTTTGACTGCCTGCCTCTGTCAGCGTTGATGAATCAACAATTTCTGTGTGTCCATGGGGGACTGTCACCTGAAATTCACACTTTAGATGATATCAGGAAGGTAGATTGAATTTCCTTTGTCTGATGTGTACTGTTTAGGCTATTGCTGTCAAGAGGTAATTGCTTTTTACAGGCAGTGGCGTAAATGTTGAAGGGCAGGCACTGCAGTTTCACAGATATTAATCAGAATTGCTGTTTTTTTTATTGTCTTAATAAGAATGATATAGTACTGTGAGGTAACCTCATCATAAGCATTCTGACACCAAGGTGGTTCTTCACTTTAATCTTTACTTTATATAATAGTAAGTGAAGGTTATATCAGAGGTTTTATTGAGATTTCATCCTTACTGAAGGGTTACATTTTTAAGAGAAAACGTACGTGCTGTTGGTAAGTACAAGTCATATTTCCCCTGTTGTCATTTTTGCAGTTGGACAGATTCAAGGAGCCACCAGCATTTGGTCCCATGTGTGACTTGTTGTGGTCAGACCCTTTGGAAGACTTTGGAAATGAAAAATCATCAGAACATTTCACGCACAACACTGTCAGAGGTTGCTCATATTTCTACAGGTAATTTGAATCAAATAGATTTCCAAACATATCTCCGTATGCAGCTTGTCATATGATTGTAATTTCTCAATAGTCAGCAGAAAAATAGAGATCACTCCCTGGGGCTGTGTTGTTAAGATCTCTATCCTGGAGCTGAAGGACAAATTTCAAAAATTGTTGTCAGTTTGAATTTCACAGAAATGGGTGAGAACTGGCAACGTGTCACAGAGGGCAAAGAATTTCTTAGTTCAGAGTTGGGGTATTATTTTTCTTAAATGCTTGAAGATTCTCAGCATGAAAATAAAGTTTGACATTCTCATGACTGGGCTCCAAAATAAGTAAAACATTTTCTTGCTGGGTGGTTTAAAATGGCACTGTGCTTTTACAAAAAGATTTATTTTCAAAAATAACTTCGTGGCTGCTTTAAAATTTTCAGCATGATTCTGCACTGATGCATGAAAATACACAAATAAATGGTAGTGCAGATGGTTGCTTGAGTAGTTCTGGAATTGACTGAAGAATTAAAAGGGGAATTAGGGGTGAGGATGTGTTAGGTTGTGAGAATGGCGAATCGCATCACCATTTTCAAGTGCATTGCACTTATCTTGCAAGAACAGCAATTAGTAGTGATTTATGCCGATTGGATATTGCTATTGTATTTCTTGTGTTTGAGTAAAGTTTCAGAATTTTTACATGCGCTTGAAGGGTCAAATCTGTTTGATTTGGGAAATAGAATCCTAAACTTGAGATTTCTGAAGATAAGTCTGCATAAAATCACAATAATTTTAGCATGTACAAATTCATTAGCAATTCCTTTTATTTAAGTAACATATAAAAATGCAGCTGAAAGGATGAAACTTTCTGTTGAGAGTATATAAACAAGTAGTGATAAGCTGGCTGTTCTGTTTATTCTGCTCATGACTACTAACATGATTAAGCTATATGCTGATAGCTTCATCATAACAGTACTCCCTTCTGGGCCAGGATATGGTGAGAATGTCATTGTCTGAATATACTCTCTATGCCTGATTTGTCCTGTATATTGAGAAAGCTGTCAGAGTACACTGGCACTGAATGTTTGTGGAGTAATAGTATTTTTATTTTAGTTTTATGTACTCAAGTGATTATTTGTTACTTTTTCTTTCCATATGCCAGCTATGCAGCATGTTGTGATTTCTTGCAACAGAACAATTTGTTGTCTATAATCCGGGCGCATGAAGCACAAGATGCAGGGTAAGAGAAAAATTGTGAATCAGAATGCATGACTCAGAGCTGCCAACTGTAATGACTGATTGGTGCTGAGATGTACTGTAGAATGTTCACAAATAAATGAGCAAGTCTGTTTGAAATTTTTAAAAAAAAAAAAAAATTGTACTGAATGTGTTGTTTCAGAATCTTACATGGTCTTCTGATTCAGTATTCTGTAACAGAAAATTTTTTTTTTTCCTTCAAATCATTCTGTGCCTGTAGTTAAATGTTTATATAAAAACATTACCAAGTAAATGATAATGTACAAGTTCCTGAATCTTGCATAGTTGAACAGTATGACCATTGACAGTGTTAACATAAAGAAAACATTCGAGTGGAAACTGATTAAACACGTGAACACAAAGTAATTTTCAAAAATTGCTTAAGAAGCATAATGTAAAAAGCAATGGGGGAATGCAAAGTAGCTTGCACAATAACAAAAGGCCTCAAAGTGAATCTCAAGAAGTGGTCTGGAATCTATACCATTTTGTCACCAGATTATACAAGTGTAATGGGGACAAATATGCCAAGGCAAGTCAATCTAAGTGCTATTCATGCAGGGCTGTTGAAGATAATTTAGCTGTACAAAATGAACGTGCCTGAGTGTAAATGAAAACATGGATTTAATAGTGTTTTAATCTAAATTATCATCTTCTGATGATGAGGATGAAAATGTCTGTGACAGGCAAGTGGAGGAGGAATCATTGAGGCTTGAGATTTCAGATAGATGCTTTGGCTCCATGCCATCTGATCATATATACTCTCAATTCAGTTTCCTTGACATGTTCACATTACTTTCCCAAATTAAATTGCTAATGCTGTTCAGTACTGCCAAGTCAGTGGTTCCATGGAAGATTTTGAAACTCTGCAGTTCTCCATTCTTTTGTCATCTGCAGTACCTATTCCAAAAAAAAAAGATGGGAGCCTCTCAAGGGGACACTCACCACTGATAAATTGCCATTTCGGCATTTCATGTTAAGAGATGTAGATCTTATTTAATTTAAATCTAGTTTCTTTTTTAATGTTTAGATTTTCTAAATTGAATACAAATATGCAGATTTGCCAACACGTCAGCATCCCAGATTCAATTACTTCTATGGGACACCACCACACACACACATTTGTGATTTTTTTTTTTCCTGTACTAAAATCTATTAACAAAAATTTTATCATGGACACTGAAAAACTTGGCAAAAATATTTTCATCCAAGACAAATTGGTTTAGGACCTAAGAACCTAAGACCATGATTCTAAAACGAGCCCTTCATTTGAAGGCATAAATATAAACAGAGAATTGTAGATCATTTGTTTGGGATGGTGTCTTTAACCAGTACCAAAGTTCAGGATCAGATTAGTTTGCCTTTAATTTAATTTCTTTTCCAGTATCTATTTCTTTTAACTTGTACTAAACTTATTTTGGATTTACAATTTCAAGAATGAGTCTTATTGAGTCCTTAATAATGATTCGCTTTTACCATATGAATTTTATGGTGGGTCACAGTTTAAATATAATGAGGAAATTTGCTCATTTCTCTCCAAAAGCATCACCTTGGGCAAAGTGAACCATTAAATAATATGTTGTTGTTTTACTGTTGGCAGTTCTGGGTAGTAATAGCTGCTATTTATGAATCAGACTGCATCATACAATGTTAGCATAACTAGTGAACTGAAATGCATGGTAGGATAAGAGATGTGAGCAAAGACTCAACATGCTGGTTGGGAACTTGTAAGCAGTAGTGCGATAACTCGCTGTGAGATTTAATCTGCTTCCAAGATGCCTTAGCTGTGGATATTGCAGTCTTGTCCTTCATTCCCTACCAGTTTTGCTAAATTTGTCTCTTTCATATTTTTTTGTTTGTTTGGATGGATAATTGTGATTGACCACTAGCTTTCATAGTGAATCTGTCTTGTCAGATCATAGAATGGCAGAAGCAGAGGGACACACTACTATGTCTATTAGGATTTTGATATTGCAGACAGTCAATAATGTAATAGATCTAATTGTCCATATTGGTCAGTCTGACTAATTCATTGATAATGAAATCAAATTATTGTTTGTTTCTTCTTCATAATGTTCCACAGGTATAGGATGTACAGAAAAAGCCAGACCACAGGTTTCCCATCATTGATAACAATATTTTCAGCACCAAACTATCTAGATGTATACAACAACAAAGGTGTGTACTTTTTACTCAGTCACTTCAAAATAATGTTTTTTGTGCTCATGGAATCAGTGTTGTGTGACTTTCATTACTGACAGATTTTTATTTTTAGTTATTGATTTATGAAACAAGCAAATTGTTACATATTTATCGTTGTATTTGGCCTTGAAATCGGCTTTGGAAAAAGGATATACTTAGTGCTATTTTGAGGCAACAAGGACAGCGCTGCCAACCCATATAAAATTTGTGTTTATCTTATCAAATTCCGACCTTAGTACATAAATACAAGTCATAGGCTTCAGTGTATGAGAATTGACTATCCTTATAAAAATTAATCCACCAATGTATTCTGCAATGAACTAGGGCACTTAACAGAGTTTGATTGTATTGAAAATGACCAGAACCTGCTGTCTCAATCATGGTGCAAATGATTTCCAAATGTATGCAAGACTTCCAAGATCTAGAGGAAATTTATGTGAAACTGGCAGTCTCTTACAACAGCACCAATCAAGTTGCTAATCAGCCACAGGAGGCTTTATGAAGAATGTTCAACTGGTCTCCAGACAACTTTGCTCTGTTTTGCCATTTCGAGCTTTACTTAAATGCCAGATAAATGTAGTCAGGGGTATGCATTGTTCCACACCCAGACACTTTCTGAATAGGCTCACTGTATGTAGTCTGTTGCATGTATATTTGTAGACCTTGTGGGCACAAGATGACTTGCATTTGAAACAACAAAGTGTATTGTCAGAGTGAGGGCCAAGGTTAACGATCTTTATACTACTTGTCTAAACAGCAAAAACTGTCAAAAGTCCAGAATGGGAAGCTTAAGGCTAGATTTAGATAGATTTCTCTTTCCTGCTGTGAGAGCAGATGACGTAAGTTGTTGATCTGAGACTGAAAGCAATGTAAGATCTTTGAAAGTGAGCATTTTACACGTTCGTTTAATTACTGCCATCAGTGCAGTGCAAGGTCTCTGGTGACATTAGACAGAAAAAATATTGGTGGGACATAATTATTTCCCTAGTGAACCTAATTAGGTCCTGGAATCTATCCTGTGATGGTCTTGAATATCAAGCTGAACAAGTATCTTAGTAGACAGAAGAAACTGACATGTGTCAAACATGTTCTAGCCACATGGCCAAGCTGTCTTACCAGTGCTGTGCGGACAGATGATTACCTGTTGGTACAAATCATTCAGTTTCACTGTAGGCAGCAGATGTGTCAAACAAAATCAACATTGAGGCAATAAAAATGGCTTACACGGATGAATTTAACTTGGAATCTGGATGTCAGAACCTTAATCGAAAACTGCTAATACTTGGTCAGTAAGAGGTGTCTGTAGCTACTGGAACTTTAAGTGATGTCATCATTTTTGCCACAAGCCTCTGTTGCTTCGGCAAGGGAAATAGCACTATAGATAATTCTCATAGACAAAATGTACCGCAAAACAGAAAATTATTTTTGACACCAGTGTCCACCTTTAATATGAAGAATTCATAGAATCAAAATTGTGGTTAGATTTATATCAGAGGGATGTGGAAAGAACAGTTGAAATTGGGGGATATGTTGCTGCAGTGAACGACCTCATTATGAGGTATACCTTTTATATGCTCGGGCTAACTTATTTCTACTGGTCCTATTGGCTTCAAATTTGGCAGAAGTGTGCACAAGTGCTTTGTAAGATAGGGAAAATTTTTTCTCAGTTTTTCAATAAAAATTACATGTTTTATGACCAGATGTGCGAGGTGAGGTATGGTCGTCTTCGAACGTCAAAATGGAGCTAAACGCTCAGGATTTTCAAGCAGTGATTTTGTACTAATACAAAAGTGGTTTAACGGCTATGGAATGTCTGGATCAGCTAACAGCAACATTTGGAGAGTCAGCCCCTTCCAATCAACTGTGTACAAATGGTATCAGAAATTTTCATGTGGCAGAGAGACCACCAAAGTAAACCCCTCCCCTGGAAGATCCGTCTTTGTAACTACATATGAAAACATAGAAGCTGTGCAAAAGTTAGTGGATAGAGACAGGAGAATAACATATGAGGAAATACATGAGGAACTTGGCTTTTCATCCATTACTGTGTATAAAATATTACATGAACACCTAAAGCTAATGAAGGTCTATGCCCGATGGATACCCCATATAATGACTGAGGATCAGAAAAGGGCTAGGGTTGAGTTTTGTCCAACCATGCTTAGAGAATATGATGAAGGCCGGCCAAAGTCTTGTGTATAAAAAGTTGTGACTGGAGACGAGACATGGGTGTACATTTACATTTCTGAAAGTAAGCGGCAAAGCATGTGTTGGGTGGGTGCTGAAGATGCTCAGAGCACTGGTAAAATGATGGTGGCGGTTTTATTTGGAAAGTGCGGCCATGTTATAACAATTCCTGTAGAAGAACAAAGGACTGTTACTGTCCTATGGTATATCAATAACTGTTTACCAATGGCCTTACACGAGTGGGCATAAAAGCATCTGAGGACAGGCACTCGAGGCCTTAAGCTGCACCACGATAACGCAAGTGCTCACAAAGCACACGTGACTTTGGAGTATTTGGAAAGAGAAAACGTAAAATCTCTCCCACACCCGCCTTGCTGACCGGACCTAGCTCCTTGTGCCTTTTTCTTATTCCCATCAGTCAAAGATCAAATGAGAGGGAAGCGATTCAGTGACAACGAAGAAGCGCTTTTTACACTCAACAAAATAATGGAGGGGATACCTGCTGAGGCGTGAAGCCATTCCTTTGTCTCTTGGTTTAGGAGGATGCAGTCGTGCATCAATGTTAATGGAGAGTACTTCGAGAAGTTATAAAAGTTTCAGCTCCATAGGACCAGTAGAACATGGTATGGTTAGTCCGAGCATATAAAAGGTATACCTCGTTAGTTCAGTTAAAAAAATGGAGACAGGGTCCGTACGCAGTCTTGAAAAGTCTTGAATATTGAAATTAAAAATCAAGACTTGAAAAGTCTTGAAAATAGCACCTTTTTGACCTCTCGGTCTTGAAAAGTCTTGAATTTCACGCGCAGTGTATGAGCGGCCAACCGGAATTGCGACTACACCGGCGGATCGATAGTAATTTTTCCGGAAGCGGAATCGTGTCCCGACTACTTGAGTCTCACAACAAACGATTGAAAATCGTAGAGTACAGTACAGTATACATACTGGCATTCCGTTTTGCGGTAGAGTACACAGCAGTATTGATGCTGGCGCGCGTTTCTTAGTTTCGCTTTCGCCGGCACCATTGGGCGTGTATGCTTGGTCTATTTCCCGACCGCATACCAAAATTGCTAGATCCAGAAGTTTAGTTGAAACGAGAAGTCACTTACAAAGATATAAGTCAAGGTTACCAGCCACATGAGGCTTTATGCTATTGTTCAACCCACCTCCAGACAACCTTGTGGCGTTTGGGGTTTTACTTTGATGCCCGACGAATCCGGTCATGCGTATGCATTGTGCCATACCCAGAGTGCCTACACATTACCTGTGTAGGCTATGTTTCATTTGGTCTGTTAGTGTATACTGTAGGCCCACAGAGCATTAGATGACCAACATTTGGGATGAGCATAGTGTACTACTATAATAGTGTTGACTTCAGGGCCAAGGTTAATGACCTTTATTGTACTAGTACTGGACTAGATCTAGTAGGCCTGACAGAGCCGCTTTCAAAGCCCCATTTTGTAAAGTTTAGGGCTAGCTCAAGACTAGATGGATTTCTCTTTCCTGCTCTACCAGCAGATGTCNATGAGGGCGTTCTTGTGTTATTATTGCCAGTATCTTACATATCTTATCAATTTTTAGTTTTTGTTTTTTTCTAATTTTGGAGGAAGGGGGATTTTTTTTAGTTAAAAGGAATAATTCACCTTATCAAAATAGCACTTAGATTACAGGAATATGAAAAGGATTTGGAAACAGCTGTTGATAGTCAAGTATATTATTTTACCTTCGTGAGTGACTCCCATTACCTCAGTGAAGAAAAGCTTCTTAGTGTGATACGGAAACAGTAGCTATCTACAAGCCTAATAAGTATATGTATGACTAAACAGCCAAATAAGGAGACATTCATTTAAATTTCGCGAGATTGTTTTTCTGCACCGGCATGAGTATGAAAATCAGGGTCAGAATATGACTTTTTTTTTTTTTTAATATGAAAACCTAGTTTTGGAGATTGGCAGCTCTGAATTTCGTCATCGTCATGGGAAAATGTTTTTCAGGTCATATTGCATGTCATAGACAAGAGTCCTGAATTTTAAAATTTAGGTCTTGGAAAGTCTTGAAAAAAATTTTTTAGAATGTGTATTAACCCTGTAGAGATGCATCTTAGTCTTGGGCCTATTCGTGTGTTTATGAGATTGTTTTTCCGAAGCAGTATGAGTATAGGGTCAAAATATTAATTTTTGATGCCTAGGATATGAAAATACAGCTTCGGGGATTGGCAGCTCTGCAAATATTTGTTGGAGAAACAGATGGCTGTCATTCAATCTATTCAAAGTGTATGGAATAAAGAAAATACTAGTAAAATTTTTTTTATTGTTGTTTATGTCGATATTTGTATTTTTTTTTTTCCTTCATCCCCAGCTGCTATTCTGAAATATGAAAACAATGTGATGAATATTAGACAGTTCAACTGCTCCCCCCATCCGTACTGGCTGCCAAATTTCATGGATGTATTCACATGGTCTTTACCATTTGTAGGAGAGAAAGGTAAACTGAGAGACTGTGTGTATATATATGTGTGAGAGCATAAACATTATTTTTCTTTCTTACATTGTTGTCTGAAATTGAAAGTTCTGTTCCCTGGAGTGGTCTGATTTACACAGGGTGTCAATTTACGCACGTTTGCACATTTGATTATATAGGTTCTGCTGGAAGGATGATAGTATTATTTGATTACCACCCAGAGGTTTTTGTGCAGCCACAGAATGGCTAGATCCGCTTGCATTCTGCTTAAGAATCATTTGAGCAAGTTCCATGTTAATGTAGTGGCCATTACTTGTTTTGTCGACTCAAATCCTACAGATTAACCAGATTTGGCCACTATGTTCTCCTATTCATGCTTTCTTCCGCCTTCAGTGTATATACACTGTAAGTCTATCCTAGCTGACACTGTGATTGGCTAATCAGCCAATCCAGGCTTGCTTTTCAGTTGCCGGGGCACGGGGTTGAGGTGAGCAAGTAAAGTGAGTGAATGGGTTTTTTGTGCTGATGACCTTGAACTTTTCTGTATATCATATTTCTGGATGTCATGATGTGTGAGAAGAGTGTTACTGTCTTTTGTTCCATCATCATCTCATTATTAATTAATGCATCCAAGCCAATTTTCTATCTTACGGATAATAAAATTACCAAGGTTAGTGTATTCATCCAGTCTTCCCTAGATACAGTGTTTTCTCCAGGTCATATGAGATGGGGACGATATTACCTCCTCATCACAAATTTGGGCGGGTATTTGTAATTATTTTGGGAGAATGTTAAATTTTTCCTAACTTTTTTTTCAGTTTCTGCTCAGAAATTTAAGGGGGGATTGGCATGTGTTCATTGATGTTTTGAGGGGGATTTTGAAATTAAAGAGATGAATCACACAGTTGGTAGAAAACACCTGATATAAGGTCATTGGTACTAAAGGTGTAATCCATAAACAAAGCTGGATTACTTTGGCTGTTGGTAAGTACCGTGTTGAAAATACTGACACATAGAACTAATAGTTGCATGTTTTGTAAGGATAAAATGTCTAATGTGAAAGGAAATTATCCTTAGGATAGATCTGTTTCAGAGCAGCCTTGCCTTTTACTGTCTTACAGTGCACACTGACCAGTAAATGTAAATTTTTTTTTCGGTTACATGATGGCTATTGATGAGAAATTTATTTTCATGAGGACACAAAAATGGTTCATGGATGCAGGCATATCCCAGATATTTTCTCAGATACATGTATTTAATATTTGGATTTAACAGGGATGCCACTCTTCCGAGAATTCTCGGAAATCTGAGAACATTGGCGATTCCGAGAATGCCATCCGAGATTTATCAGAGAACCTATGACGACTCTTGGTAAAAAGAAATTCCGAGATCCAAAATTTTTATCGGAAGTTTCAGTATGGCCGACACATGTCTAGATAGCTTAAAATTATTAAAAAGGTCACTTCTGGCCTCAGAAAACACATTTCGTAAATTCCAAACTGGCATGAATCAGTTATTTTGGTTTTGAAAACTCAACTGGAAAATGGAAACTAGTCGAGGCCTACGAATTTGGAATTTATGAAATGCATACTTTACTCTGGAAATTACCGTACAGACTTAGCTAAAGCCTAGGCAGCACTGGGACTGGCTGTTTGCCCCTGGATCTTGATTGTCTTGGGCAGTATATGGGAGAGTTATCTGACTTAGCAGAACACGTAGATCTAAGTTAATATGCTGAGATTGTCTGAATCTCTGATTGAAATCAAGGTAGCTAGGCAGGAAAATCATTTAGAGACATTCCTGTAGTATCTAAGGACCAATGCAAGATCAGTCTTTTCCTGGAGATAGCCGCCACGTCCATGATAATTAGGAGTTGGCAGGTCTGCCTTCGATTTCTGTAGTGTATAATTATGTAGTAAATTTAAGTGTCTTCATTGTTTAAGAAATTCTTTATGGTTTTAAATAGCTTTAGTTAGAGATCAAACATGATTTGGCTCTTTAAAAGTAGAAGATTCAGATTGGAGGCCAAGTCCGCATGAATTTTTGCAAAGCCGCATATGCTTCAGAGAATTTTATGAAAAGTGAGTGGCATTCCTGTTTAATGTTAGAATTATGGAAGCGTCACCACCGCATGACAGACTACTTTATCTTGATATTAATACCTCAGCTCACCCTTCTCCCTCCTAGTAATGGATATGAAATGTGCTTTTAACATTGCAGCTTATATTAAAACATGTTCTTATAAATCATAAATTTCAGTGACAGAAATGCTGGTGAATATACTCAACATTTGTTCTGATGATGAATTGGTTTCGGAAGGTGATGCTGACTCAATGGAAGGTAAGCCATTGTCCAAGACACAGTTACTCTGACATGCCTGAACATTGGTCATCATTAACAGTCTATGCATCTATTGTGTGTCAGAACTGCTCTTTGTAGGGCACAGTGCAACATTTTGTGTCACAAAATTATTTTCCTTGGTGTATTTTTGTTCCTATTGTCTTGAAGGATTTAGTTTGAGTTTTCATTCTGTTTATTTCACATGGAGGCTTGAATTCTTGCTTCATGGATGTGGGTTTTACTCTGATGGCATTGACTGAAGTTAGGCACTTGCTTGATCATGTCCCCCTTTTTTTTTGTGCGATTGCTTTGATCCATGTAGTATTCAGGCTATGATCCTGTTCAAGAGCATTTCTTGCTCTCACCAATAGTCATATAATTTTGGCACTGTGATTATTGAAATCTTTCTTAGCAAGCTACATACTCGCTAGAGCTCATATTTTAAGCCTTCACGTCATGCTCACATGCTGAAGTAGTGCCTCTGAAATATTAGGGAGCCTCTACTTATGTTGAGATTAGCAAGAGATCTGGACTGTGTTTTTGTGCCACTATGAGTCTTTGAGATTTGCTGATAAGCAGTTAACATCTGGTTCATCCTGTCAGTTGAATGTGTCCGTACTTTTCAGTGCATGCTTCCTTAGATTAGCAGATATCATCTCTAATGTTCACGCAACTACCAGTACCAGGTATATATACTGTCCTGTCAGCCATTGTATAGTTTAGGTGACATATGATGTATGTTTCGGCACATTCAGTCATTGACAACAGGTGTAGGTTTCTCTCATATTCATGGCAACACTTAACACTTAAAGTATATCACTTATAGGAAATGACATGAGACTAGGCTTCCCAAACAACTTATTTCTTTTGCTGCATGAGCCATGTTCATGCTGTCAGTGGTATGAATATTTACAGACCAAAAGGATGAAAACGTGTATAAGCATTTTCGTTTTCAGAGACAGTTAATACATTAAATTGGAAAGGGTCTGTGTGTGATAGTTTGTTAAGGTTGAGGGTAAGAATGATTATCATTCTATATTTTAAATCTATAACAAAAGCTCTTGTTAGCTAGTTTTCAACTTACTACCAAAACAGTTGGTGTCAGAAATGTTTGTAAGGGGCCAATCCATTTATTGGATGAAAATGATCAAAGATTTTTCTGACTTGTTATAGTAGTCAGATTATTACTTTTGCCAGAAACTGGGCACAAACATTGTATTGCAACTTTTTTAGGGTGAACCATCCTCCCTTGGATAAAATTTTAATCCTGAGATACAGTAATAAATGCAGGGATTTTCCCGGTAACACGAGTCCTGCTCTGTCAGTTTAGAAACTTGGCTTTCTTCATCTGAAGCGTCATTCCTCACTCTTTGCAGTTTAAATAAATGGCAACCATCAACATATTTTGCAGCAAAAGACTTAAGTTCCAGATGTGTAGATTTTCATCATTATCCTTCACTAATTTATTTGATGCAGAGGAGACTCCAATTTGTTACTCAGTGACAGATGTATGGAAAGTTAATGTCTTGGTGGTGGGTAGTTTGTCAGCTGTCATTTAACTTTATTATATGCTCTGTCCAAACATACAATAGGAGTCCAGCAGATAGATAGGAAGAACTACTGAAGTAGGCATGTGATAGTAGGAAAAGAGGAGTAAACGGGAAGTTTTTGGTAAACAGATAAGTACACATTGCTTGTGTGCAGTAGCTGATAAAATATTCACTGTTAAAAACTTCAGAGATATTCCAAGGCTTTACAGGTAATGTGATCCTAGTTGTGGAAATTTTCAAAAGTAACATTCTTATTGTGGATTGTCAGCTGTCAAACTTTAAAATTTGACTGTTGTTCAGTCATAGACATACTTGCAGAAGCTGGGGGTCAGCCAAAGGAAGCGTATGGCAGTGAGGTAAATACGGAAATGCAAAGCAATTGGTGAAAGATGAAATATGGATGACAGTAAATGGGCACCATTGCTTGTCCAGTCCTCAGATTGTGACAGCATATTTTACTAGAAGAGGGGCTTGGTCAGTTCCATTGTACTCATTTCCTTTGTTACCTTAGTTGCTGTCGTGATCTTGACAGATCTAGCTGCTTAATGACAGATCTAGCTGCTTAATGACAGTTACCTGGATTTATATTTGAACCAACGTGATGAAAAGTTCAGAATTAAAATTGACTTGATAAACTTATCCTCAGGAGCTAGGCTTAGACTACAAATAACTACCTAGGATTGCCACAAATGTGCATAGCATCTATGTAATCTATGAATCTGAGATAATTAACGTTATCAATTTGCCCAATACACTTTAATTAATTTTCAATGGTTTCTAAAATGTTCAAACATCACTTTTGTCCTGTTCCATCTGTGAACCGTTTACAACCATTGACAATATGATTTTGTCAACAGCTAGTTTTTTTTGCCAATAATCTGAGGACCTATATACTGTCTCACAGATTTAGCACTCCAATAGATGCAGGGCATCCAAAGGCAATGTAAAGAGAGAAATTTTTTAAAAAGATAGCCAATAATCTGAGCAAAATTTGCTTACCAGCTTTTCTGACGGTGTTTGGTGTTTCTTTTTACACACGATTCCTTTCATATACGACTACTCCCAAGTTTCTTTCAGCGATGAGAGGCTGGTAGTCCAGACCATACCAGGATTGCCAGATGTGGCTTTTTCAGAGCCAAATACCAAACTTTTTACATGATTTTTTAAAAAGTCCTTGGCTTCCAAATAACTGACTGGCATATTGGTTCTTTGTTTCAACAGACTTGGGTCAAAACTGATTCATTTCTTTTTTAAAAAGTACATATACTGCTCTTAAACTGTTTGGTACTTCAAGCTTTCAGGATTCTATAGCAATCGTACAATGAACACAAATCAAAAACCTTCCCCAAAAAACTGTTGCCATTTTTAAAAAATGGTCTGGCAACCTCGGATGACACTTTAACCACTCAAACATTGCAGAATTCGTGAAGAAAACAGCCTTATTTACTCAGTTCAATGGGAATTATTTCTAAATTCGCTAATCTACTCATTGTTACTATCAGATGGAGCAAGAGGAAAGATATCTCAATTTTTCATTGTTAAAAAATATAAGTGTCTTGCCGCAGTTATTTGATTGGTGTCATTATCGCTTAATGTTGCTGTCATTGCTGCCTAATGATAACTTGATTGGTATGTGTAACTTGAAATTTCCATAGTAACAGAGACATAGGGTTTTTTGTATTTTTTTAACAAGCTTATAAGATTGGTGGTTTCAGACAGACAGCAATCAGTGTTTACATTCTAGTAGAGGAAAGAAACATTTGATGTAACCAAACATAACAGCCTATCAAATAAGCAACATTTGATAGCAACAAATAAGCTTGGCAAGCAAACGAAAGATATATCTACATCTTGCCCTTTCCCCACCCTTCTCCATCAGAAGGAGAAAATGATAGGATATAAGCACTAGATTACCCAAAGGGAAAAAAAACTCACAACGCCGCTGGTGCCACAGACCTGTAGTTTTATTAGCATGACCGCATTTGAAATTAATTTGAATTAACCTGAAGTGAAAATTTTGCAAATTAGAAATTCACCAAAAACTAATCATCTTGAGAGAAGTTCTTATTATCTCTTTTTTGAGTAACTTTTAGATACAGCAAAAGACATTTCCTAGATTCGTGCAGAGTGGTATCCATATCCTTCATTGTGATGCCAGGAGGTTGTGAAGCTAGCTGTTATAGTGAAAAAATTTTAATTGCAGTGCAAAACATTCCTTTAAACACACCATGATACCTAGAAACAAAGCAGAGATAATTTCTTGGGGTCAGTTTGTGGAATTTGAACAAATTTTCTTTCCGCATCAGGCATGGATCTCATCGGCTCCGCGGTGAAGAATTAGAAGCTGATAGTGATGATATGTGGGAGAGTTATGGAAGTGATAGGTCACGAAGGCTGAGGATGATACTAGTGGATTTAGGTATGAAGATTGCACTGTATATTTCACTGTTGGCTAAATTATTGTTTTCACCCCATCCCATCCTTATTAGGTGTACACAGGCATTCTTTCACTCTTCATCAAAATTTTGACACAAGAAACATACACAAAGATCAATTAGATTTTGAGCTTCCTGGGCAGGAAAAGTTGTTCTAACATTTAAAGCCCTTTCATTCGGTACATACAATGACCTAACACCCTTAGTAGCAACCAGAGTCTTTATAAATGAGTGGTAAAACCTACTAGAATAAGTGGCTACAATCACTTTCGAATCGTCCAGAGCCTTTTATAATTATATCAAGCCCCAGTTTCCTCTCCCATGGCCAGTTTATGACTTTATAGGAACTATATTGCAATTCCATTTTACCAGGTCCATTTGGCATCTTCATACTTCTTAGGACTATGAGTGTTGCAGCACAGTCAACAAAAGGAAAACAATTTGGAAGATCGGGGAAGGTTAAGAGGGTGTGGTGGAGGAGAGAGATACCTTAGTTATAGTGGCTTTTTTTAAAATTCAGATGAGGGTTCTCATCATCCCCAAATGCAGCAAAAGTGAATTCTATGCAGCCTAGAATGAGATTGAGATTGCAGTATACACTCATTAAGTAAACTGTTTGAAAATGAAGCTGTTTGTTAATGTGACAGAGTCACCACATATAATGCCTAGTGCTGTGTTCTATCATAATTATTCATTCATCTTTACATGCAGACATGAAAATATTGATTCAGATACAGGCAATTCCCAATTTGTTATTATTTCCAGTGATTTTTACTAGGTTCAAGTCAGTTGAATTTTGCATTTGCTGCACAAGTTTTTTTGGTTTTGTTGCAGATTTATTTTTTTAAAATCGTAATTACTCAAAGTGGCTTTCGAAGTCATTTAATGAATATATTATTTTTGTTATGTTTGTTTATTTACAAATACGTTAAAATTTAAGCACATTTAGTTTGCTTCATTTTTGCAGTGTGTTTTGTATTTTGTTCCCTCATTTTTCTAGTACTCCTCAAAACTGATGTGGGATTCAGAGAAACTTGGGTAAATAAAGCTTGGCAGACAAAAGTGTTAAAAGTGATTAGAAACCATTTTGATGGGGTTACAAGACTAGGCACTGGCTAGCTTGTTCCATGAATAACATCAGGTGGTCTAGCATGCTCGCCTTAGAGGCATATTTAAGCATTATAGCCTCATGCATTAAGCTAGGGTTCCCGTTCACCAGTGATGTGTAATACATAAGTTGTTCATAAAGAAAGCATATTGAGGGGCCAAAAATAATTTCCGAGTTCAGTATCTTCAAAAACTTCAAATCTGTGAGATTGAAATTTGGCCCACAGCAGCAGATACAGTCAGTTGAAGCTGCAAATTCCAGATATTTTGGTGCTTTGATTATATCACAGCTTTAAAAAAAAAATTTAAAAACTTGTCTAACAAGAGCATGCCAGGTGTGCATCTTACAAACAGGACCTGACATGACATTTTGACATGTTATTTTAATTTTGTAATTGAAACAAAAGTACAATAATCTTAAGTCCATGAGACTCGCAGTGGTCACAAATTACTGTTAGGTCTAGTTAAGCCATATCTTTTGGTTTCCACGTACTTATTTTCATTTTCAAATTTTCCAGACTACTGGGCTATGCCCTGTAATTGGCAGTTCATCAAAAGGAAGTGATGATTATTTACTTGATAACCAGGCAGGGCAATGAAAATATTTTGACAAAGTATTTGCTAATAATACTGTAGTTTATCTGATTAACAATGGACAATGATTGATTGAATAAGACAGTAGAAGGACACCGAGCGAAGCCAATCCCAATCACTGAAATCTTACTTAAGAAGTAATTTTATTAAGTTAATTGAAACAGCATAGTCTCTATTGTGGTCAATCGGTGTAACTTGTTTATATCTCTGGTCTTTTGTTTGTTTTGCTGTCATAGTAGGAAAGAGTGAATCAGGAAGCATGAAGTTTCACATAATCAAAGAAATTATCTGGAGAAAAAAGCATTCTGATATAATATATTAGGTTAAGCAAGATTTCTGCTTTCCCGGAGGCTGGATTAATGAGAACAACAGTATATATCTGTTTGGTAAAGTGCCAACAATTTCATCCTATTTTCATGCTAAAAATGAATTAGATTTTCTCTTTTTTGCCACCTGGTATCATCCATGAATCCAAAATGGCTCACATGTTGGAGAGATAAGCAGATGGAAAATAAATGGATCCACAATAGAGTCGAGAAAAAGATATCAAAGTTTGGACTGACTAAAAGTGTACCTACGGACAGTGAAACTAGTTGAGGAGAAATATCACTCTTTCCCAATGGTTGTAATACATAAAATATGGTACGCAGCTTGCCACTATAAGTGCATTGGAGTTCCTATGCAAAATTGCACACCAGGATGCTGAAATGTGGAATTTTCTCCAAAAAGGTGACAATTTTAAGAGCAACAGATATTTGTAACAGCACCAGTTGTCTGACACCAGATTTTACCAATGTCTCTTCGATAACTCTAAAATTGTTCACACAAGAGTTTTCTGGATTTTGTATTTGACGCGGAGCTACTTCAATTTACAACATGGTGTGTTCTTAGTTTCTGGTATTTCTTTGTCTAGACAGAAAAATCTAGAAAAGCCTATAATGAATACACTTAGAGCTATACTATAAGAAATACAGTGAAATTTGTCAAACATTTGGTGCCCTGCAAAAAAAACCCCAAAAAACAGTTGTTCTAAGATTATCACCCATTCTGGAGACAAATGTATCATTCATTCTTACAGCAGTAAGTTGCACACGTTTTCTGATTTATAATCTTTGAGAAAGGACTGCATCTCCCCTTAACCATATACAAAGCTTATAAAAAGGGTATGCAGAGATGATATAAGTCTAGAATTGTGACACAAATAAGGAGAAACAACAAAAATGGCAACAACAATACTCTTGTGTTAAAAAACAAATAGCTTCCATTTTTTGTGCACGGCCGAGCATCATTTTGAAACTTGCTACGCACCTTTCTTTTGTTCATATGGGCCACTTTTCAGTCCATGAGGTCTCTGAGTAATCATAAGAAAGGCGAAGAAAAAAGTTTTCCATGACTGACAAGATAGTGACATTCCATAGCATCTGAACAGTCGCGATGAAGTTAATGCAGGTTTTTTGGCAGCATATTGTTGGTCTGGCTGTCTGCTTTGGCTTTGGAAAAAAAACATGACACAAAAAGGATGTGCTCAATTTCCATGTATATATGCGTGGGATGCCGCTGTATGAAGTATGCTCCACTGATGTAATTATGCACTAATGATTATTTGGGCATGATATATAATCTGCAAGATTATTTGGCGATAGGCAGTGCTTTTGACGATTTGTTTTTGCCAGTGCTCAGTGGTAAAAAATTCAACATGAAAACTCTACTGTGGCAAAAGTCAAATGGCATCACAAATTTGATAAATTGAAGAAGATGAACCCATTAGCCCTACGCTGGTGATATAAAATTGTTTCTATATCAACAGTCAAATTTTTATATTATAAAATCTCTTTCTAGTTCCGTTGACACCCATCCAACTTTAAAATAAGGATGTTCAGGTCAGTTGGAGGTAGTTTTAGTTTCTGGCGAGTGCATCTGCAGAGTTCTCATAGAGATTCAGATTCACGTTTTTATTTCCGTTGTTACATACAAGCCTTTCATTTTCATTGTCAGAAAGGATGGTCCATTACATAAATGTGAGATATATAGTACATTAGCTATTTTTGAGTGGCTTGCAGTGGCGCAAGAACCAGCTGGTGGCGAATTAATAACCGGAAATCCCTTGGGATGTTTTTGTGTACAGTGAAATTGTTTGATGTGAGGGACTAACTTTACATCAACTGTACGTTAATATGGCGTTATCTTTGAACAGTGTTGTCTGTTGTTAGACTGTTCCGTGGGTTTATCTGTATGTGCAAAGCAGCCAGCAAAATATCCATTTTAGCACTCAGTGGGAAGTAATTTGCATATTTGTGTACACAAGTAGACCGCATGTACACCTGAGCATTTTGTTGCTTTTAGTATTCTTTCATCACTCATAAGGGATTGTTTTACAATATCTCTGTTCATATGTTGTTTCTCTGTCAATGTAAGAATGTTCATTATGCCCACATTGTTTCACAGCGCACTTCTTTGAAAGAAAACAGCTCTGTATCACTTTTTAATTTTTTTACTTGGTAACCGTGTTATCTTTGAAAACTGGGTTTGTGCTGTATTTTTAGTAACTGCTAGTTTCAACAATTTAAAAGTACTTCAGTTTGACTGGTTAAAAGACATGGGAGCTAATTGGGGGCATTGACTTGCAGTTTTTGGGTGCCTGCAGTCAATATGACCATGCAAGCAGGCATCGGTGCAAGGTAGGTGTGAAACCAAAAGTCCAGTGCTCTGGTGACAAGTCTTAAGGGCCTTGCCATTTCTCCTCGCCACATTATGCTAATATCAGCATATCAGGCTACTTTCTGAAAACTGGAGCAGATTGAAGACTGGTGGCGAATTCATTGAGAACCAAGCATGTGCTCCTTCATAGTGAGACTGCTCGTTTCATTGTATTACCTCCTAGTTGTCACTTTGCACATCATTTTCTTAAATGTATACTCTATAAGGGGCAAAATCTGGCAAGATGCACTAGCCTGCCTGAAGGCATGAAATATAATGAGGGACAAGAAGTCGGTGCATGAGTTGTTTTCTTTTGTCCAAGATCTCTTTCACTGATACACGTCTTTTTTGTTTTTGTATTGCTTCCCAAGGTGACGGTGCAAACAAGAGTAAAACTCAGGCAAATTTTGACCTTAGTAAGCAAAATTTGTTGGTGCACGCCTCTTGTGACTGTACCAGCTCCTACCTGATACTTGATTAATACCGAAAGTAACTGTCCAATTTCAGTGTAACTCATGCTTTATATTTTCTTATGGTGTCGTATGGTCGGCCTTGCAGTCCATCTTTGCTCACCATAAGCAGAATTGCTTAAATACTGTATGATGATTTGAATTCATAAAGAGGAAAAGCAAAAACTATAGTATGTGGTGTGCCAACTGGTTGTTTGTCTGCCCTACTGACTAGTGTGTATCTGTAGTGGTCTGTAGCCTAGACGACTTCAGTGCTAATACTAGTACTAATACCTGCGTGTAGTATAACCCACATTTTTTGTTTCCAAATGGCTTTGGAGCCACAATAGCCCTGGTTTACCCATTGCTTATGTGATCTAATTCAGTTGACATAGCATTTTGTGTCTACCATGCTTTCCATACTGGCAAAAGCACCACAGGAGAACTTTTGATAGTGGCGGTTCACTTTCTAGTGAGATATTATTTGGGTGCTCTTCCTAGAATTTTTATTGAATTTTTATCTTTTAATTGTTAATTAATGGGTATTTTTGGAAGAGCATGATGTTACTTTTAATTAAAAGAAGAGGGTGTTCACTTTGTTAGTCGGCAGATTAGATTTATTTTAGAGCAGATAACTTACGACTACAGAATGTTTTAAATGCCTCTGAAAAATTTTCCTGATCTGATACCCCAGACAGGGTTGCTTCTTTGCCAACTTGTGTATGAAAAATTAGATAAATGTAGAGCAATGGGTAGCAGGAGAATGACACCGCCAAACTGTGGTTGCCATCGTTTCCCTTCGTAAAAGTTTCGACTGTTTTTCTGTACTTGCATTTTGAGGTTTTATTAACCTTTGCATCGTGATATGTAGTGCTGTGCCATGTGTACATGTTCGGTTTGAGGAGAAGCCACTGTTCTAGTTTACAGACAAAGAATCTGAAGTAGTCTTGTTAGTGCATCAGCTGTGCAGAGACAGTAATTTTTGTCTTGGGAATATATGCTTGGCATGAAATTTGGGTTTGTCAAAACTGGTATCTGGGCGCTTAGTCAATAGATTGATGATAGGATTGATAAGCATCTACATTCAGTTCTTTTTGAATGAATATATTTAATTTTCTTGGTTCTAGGCATTGCTGTAATACACATGTATAGTAATGGCACCACAAGTCATTGATGTTGTGCTTCAGCTTGTCAGAGTATTGCAGGCACTTCCTGGGAGTGCAGATACCCAAAAAAGCATCAGATATGCTGAGAAGTTCTTGTCATGATGATGGAGAGATAAAATATCATAGAAAATCCTTTGCATTCTTGATACAGTGCAAAAAAAAAAATTCAATTGGTCTCAAACTTGCCTTATCACTCCCCACACACACTTTTGGAAATTGTTTTATGACGTGTTCATTACTTTACATGGAAGACACTTTCAATGAATTCCTGCTGTAAACAGTTAACTGCAGTGTGCTGGTGCACAAGTTGCACAGTTTCAGTGCACCTTATATTTAATGAATTGCAAGTGGCTAGTAGTGAAGACAGTAGATTGCGAATGCCTGTCTTTAAATGTTAATGGGCTGTGACAATTCTCCAGCTTTACATGTCAGAAATAGCCCTATGTTTATGCTAGTTAGAAATCCTTTAATATTTTCTTGTGTGTATTTTTCCCATCTGATTGTTCTTCCCCAGCGATTAAAGGTTCGATTTTCACCATCATTGGAATTCCACAGCAACAATATAAGCTCCAGATGCAGATTCATTCAGTTTAATGTCAGGAGTTCCGTGTAACTGCATGCTTCTATAAGAGTATATACATGCATCATCTGTATATGACCATATGTATATGGAAAGCTTGGGTGACATGTCATCTATGCTATCAGGCATTCTGTCTAATGGTTTTAACCAATGATGGGTTAATGGCCTTTTCATTTCTTTAATTTTTGACTCTCCAATACTTTTTTTTTCATCTAGTGTAGCGTTTTGTTTGGCTGAAAACAATGTAGCCTTTCCCACTTCAATTTGTCCCTAAATATGGGATTGTGTTATTCAAGTTTTTATTTTCTGTGGGAAATAGCAGGTTGTAGATGGTAGATTACCAGCAATTGTCAGAAATATTTTGTTTAGATCAAGTTAATGTTCTAGATGAAATGGTTTGGTCAGATTGGTCAATTTCTGCATACGAAGGGAGTAAATATGCCCTGCTGTAGTACCACAATACACCTTCTGGCTCGCTACAAATCTTTTTAGGCAGATTTTTTGTTCCCCATTAATTGCTTCATTGGTGGATGACATTCACATTGAGTTAAAATTAAAGAAGTGCTTTGATAGTTAGCAACTGTTTCAGCTGCTTCAGATTTTAACTGATATTTTTAATTGTTGAATGTATATAATCACATTACTGGCCCAAATACACAAAAGTAGGGACTGAATCTTGAGCCAGTATGTCTAATGTGGAACCTGTCATTGGGTTTCTTGGCAGCAGCAAAGCTAGTCCTCTGCCAGGTGTAGCATCTGTCTCATTTCACCACTAGTCAAGAACACTGGCTGTTACACACTTTTTGCCAGGGCTGTGCACACAAACATATCATTCTTATGTGTGTCAGATAGCTTGACAATTAGACATTGTGGTTGATAAATGTTGCTGTAGCATCCCTTGATCATAGAATTATTGATCTAGTGATTGCTATGATTGACATGTGGTATTTCAGAAAGGAGTGATAGGTTGATGAGGTAAGATAATGATCTTTAGAAATGATGTTGAGATGTTAGAATCAAAGAGTGGCTATCTGCTCATATGAATAACCATGGTCAACAGGTGCCTCTCTTTTTGATATCACAGTTTGAGATGCCTCTAAATTAAATGGGCCATGGCAGTTGTCCTCAGCCAAAGGATGCACCTTTTTAACAAATTGCTAGTGCTTTTTTTTATTTCTCTTACTTGCCAGGGTATGAAGCTAGTACACCATTCTATGCTGCTGCTTCTCCTTCAGTATACTGTTTCTGAGCATGAATTGTATAATCACCTCGCACAGTCTAGTGTAGCATGTAAGAAAAACAATAAGTGATGAAGATCAGCTGCAAGATTAACAACAGGGGAAAGGGGGGGNGGGGGGGTGGGGGGGAGAATGGTGTTGTTTCTGTAATTTAAAGGACACTTGAAAAGGAGCAAGTGCACAGCCCGCTAAGGGCAGACAATATTTTTATTTGGAGTCAGCCTAACCAAAACCCGATAATCAGAACTGGACTTTAACTAGTTAACTTTCACTAAGGTACTCACATTTAATTATCCTTGTTTCTGAGAAGCAGAATTATCACAGTGTTTTAACTGCGTTGACCAGATAAGTCATATTCAACAGAAAGAATTTGTGGTATGAAATGTCAGTTTAAAAATAAAATCAGAAGGGATTTGGACCAAATGAATTGTGTAAAAGGAAGTAGATAAGTTTTGTTCAGTATGTTAGATCAAAGATAGGGGATGGTAACTGCCAGATTTCTGACCATTTGTAACAGTTGTGGTGCAAATATTGTCAAATGTGTGTTACCTTTTTTTTTTTTTTTAAATGCAACTGATTCGCACTGTTAGGCTGCTAGTAACTTGTCACTGTTGGTTTTAACCACCTCAGATCTTGAAATTTACTAGTCCTCTAATTGACAGCAGTCAATACAGGTTTCTGTATTTATGAAGCCAAATAATGGGCATTTAGGCAGAGTGAAAGTCACTGTATGCTTAATTCAACCAGCATAGATTGCTCCATATTCAGTAGTCATCATATAGTTTAGTAGCATTTGTTCCCCCTCTTATTTCAAATTTCTTCCAAACCTAGTAGCCATGCTTCTACCTCAACCTGGCTGTATGTGTAGAGTAATATTATATTCAATAACTCTCACAGAAGGTAATTGTTTCTTCACTGTTACCCCTTCCCATTCTTCATGCAATGTTTTTGGGTTTTTTTTCCTTCTGTAGAGTGAAAAGAGAAAAAAAGGATGTGGAGCATACAGCGTTGTCTTTCATCTGCCTATGCCCATCACATTGCAAGCAGACTGATGTCTGGATATCTTGCATCTTTCTTTGATGGATAATGAAATATTCAGTGGGACATAAACATGACAGTGATAATTTCCCTAAAGCTTTTTAGCATAATGTTTGTGATAAAGACATTGTAGATGGTAAGATGTTCATATCGTAACACTAAAGGGACCTAATTTGTCTTTTGCTAATAGGGCTCTTTAAGCTACATGTACAAATATAGGTTTCTTTCCTAGATATTAGCAAGAACTGCAGAAAACACCATGAAAACATTTGTTTCAGTAATCAGCATCTACTCAGATAGCTCTCACAAGGATGATGAACAGTATTTTTCATTAAGATGGAGAGCAGGTTATTGCATCACATGGAAATGAACTGGTAGATGCTGGCATTTTTGGTGACCTTGTTCTATGTCTTTTTTTTTTTTTTTGGCCATTTTGGTGTTGAAAATATAAAGCCTTTGCACCAGTAATCACATCTTCATATTTTTTTCATCAGTTGCTGCAAGAAAAGAGGTCATTCGCAACAAGATCAGAGCTATTGGAAAAATGGCAAGAGTCTTTACAGTTTTAAGGTAGATATTTGTTATCTATTTGTTCTCTTTCGTAGTATGTTTTCAATTCTGTCTTCTTTTTGCCTATATCTTCTATTTTGAAATGGTGATAAGACATTTTCTTTCATTTCTTGCCATCTTCCTCAAGCATTGAGGCATTTTAGTAAATCTGTGTTCAAATTGAGAAGGTTGGATTCATTAAGTCCATGAAATTTGGAGCTGAATGTAGTCAGTCTGACATATATTCAGAAATGTTCTGATGTTAGAATAGAGGCATCATTTGTTCATTCAGATGTACTGAAAAAGCAAAACTACTTATAACCTACTATAGTTTACAAGAAAATCTTTCATTTTGTTATAAAACTGAACAGAATTTCATTCACACTCTCTTTTACATTAGGCATCAGCCCATATATATATGCAACACCACCATCTAGATAGATATTATTCTCCAAATTTTACAAAAAGTAATATAAAGAAGAACAGACGTTTCGCTGCTTACAAGAATAGTATGATATACTTAGATTGACAGCTTATGGCATGCACAGTGTCAGTAAATGATCAGATTGCCCAGGTGTGATATTCGGAAGTTTTATTGTTAAGCATCCATGAGGGCAGTTATGAGCATGTTTTTATGTAATTTGGACATAAAGACTGGAACATTCATTTCAGTAATACTGTGAACTTAATCACCAGAGAAAATATATAAAATGTAGCATACCATTGTTGAAATATCATCTTAAGTCTTATAATGCTCCTGTGAAACCAGTAAGGGTTCTCATCTTCACACATCGCTATGTTGGGTGCAACGGTCAAATAAATTTGCATGCCAGCACCAATTGTGTGAGATAACTATCAGATTTTGTGAAAGGCCGGCAATGGTAATTATCCGTAACAATGGGTCGTGCGGGCAGCTAGGCTCACAACATCTGGCGCTACAAGAATTAAGAGTGGAGAACGGATAATACCGATGCAGACATGCCACCCACACCAGTTCATGGCATAGTTGAACTGTCCTTCAGATCACAGTAAACAATATAATTCCATATTTGAATAAAAACAAAGGGTTTTTTTGTGTCAACATGATTAATGCCTCTGCCTGCCCTACCCCACCCACATGCTCACATTACATCAAACCAGGATTCTTCTGCTCATTGCACACATGGTGGCTAAAAGTAAAAGATTTTGGCAAATAGTGGCTAGGCACACAATCTCCACCTCCCCAGTATTAGACTGATGGTAACAAAACTGGTAAGAATCCTTAATTTCCATTGGAAGTGGCTGATGTGTTGAGGCAATAAATGTGCATAAAACTGCCCAACTTGTGTAGTGGAATCTGACTCTTTTACCTTTAATTTGGATGACATAAAGTTAATTGAAAGCTAAACAATACATTATATAATGAGAATGACAGCAGTTGCTGGGAACTAAGAGATGTCATCATTTTTTTTAATGCTGCTTGGGCAAGGGAAATAACACTTTGAGAAAGGGCCAGATGCCAGTTACCCAAGTCCCCCTTATGGCATCTCATAAATTATCACGTGCAGTAGCATTAGGTTCTTTCTTCAGAAAATGAGTTGTCTGAGCATTAAGGTATTCCTCAGATAGAAAAAGCACTCAAAATCAAATAAATATTTCTTTATGTGCAACACATCTACCTTTAATCAGACACATACAAATTTTTTTCTTACTTTTTAATTCTTCATTTTTCAATTCTGATTCAAAGTGATTCAGTATTACTCAGGTCCAAATTTATTTGGTTGGTTTGCTATTGTTGGGATCCTGATTTGTTTTTGTTTTCTTTTTTCTTTTCAAAACATGAACAGGAAAATAATCTCACTGAAGTAGTACTTGACTAGGCCTGATTGATATGGTTCTAATTATATGGTTCAGATTTTGTATCACAATCAGTCATCTGGGTTTGAGCTAAGCAAGTGTAGGACCTTAGGGCCGACCAACCTGGCCTGAATGTGGATCCTTAGATAAAAATAAACATCTTTACCAACATCATAGCATCAAACAGGGCTCACATGATTCCCAGAAATCCTAGAATCTCCTGGAATTTTTTATCTTCTAAATTGCTTTAATACTATAATTATGTCTCTTTGTTTTTTGGGGAACTCAAAAAAAATTTTGATCCTCTCAAATACTAACACCAAATTTCGGCGCACCAGAGCAGATTATTTGTAACAGGCTGTCCTGTGACCAATTTTGGACACCCATGTAAAAGTTGACTAGGCTGGGTGTTGCATGAGCAAAATTCCTTTGTAAGTTGACTAGGCTGGGTGTTGCATGAGCAAAATTCCTTTATCTCAGTTTCATTGGTTTCCTTTTCACTTTGCAAAATTCACTAAATAAATTGCCAGCAATTCTCAGTGACCTGTAAAGTGAGCTTATTATAGAGTGAAATTGATGGGATGGAATTGCTTAACAACTGAAAGAATGTTATGTGCCATAGATCACATAAGATTCAAAAATTTCTCCTGACTCACATTTTTAGCTTGTCTGTAGCTCTGGAATCTTTTTGACATGGCATTAAATCACTCTGCCAACTGATAGCTCAGGAATGTTGAGTTTCCAAACTTGACTACATTTGTCGAGGCAGTACTTGTCATTTCACAGCAGTTGCTTGTTACTTTTAGCCAGAAGTATCAGTGCTGCACTCTGGACATGTCCACAAGTACTTCAAATATTCATACCAAATACCACTTCAAAGAAACGACTGATTATGCAGCAGCTTCTATCACTTTCTTTCTTCACACCCATTTCCTTTTGACTTACTGCGGGGTTGTTCATTCAACTTGTTGCAGGGTTGTTCATTCAACTTGCTGCAGAGTTATTGTTTAATATAAGATATGCAATGCCACATATACATGTATACTGTAGATCATTAAGACTTGAGGAAGTGGCTAAACATAATTTACTGAAGTGGGCAGAAGTGACTATTGTAAATCAAAACCAAGAATCCCATTACAACAGCTCCTTTAATATTTACTGCACAATAAGCAGTGTTTAAGACCTTACTAAAGTAAGATGAAAGTGGCTGTGCAGTGTTTATGAATATAGTAAGATAAACAGGTGGTGCTAATTCCCCTAAAAGTGGTATTCAAATCTAAAACCAAGACCATGTCCAAATTGATATTAAGATCCAATACCTTCTTGGGGCATTAATATCTGCGTAATCACTGAACCCAGAGATTTTTTTCAGCCTGCTTTTGCGTGCCCCATGACACATTATGATATCACGTACATCTGCCTAGGGGGGCAAGTCAAATGTCAGGACCAAGTAGGCTCCTCCCACAAATCAAGAATGGCAAATGTGGAAGGCGCCTCAGTGTCTGTACTTTGTTTCGCTCATGAATGTGAGAAAGATACGAATGAATGCATCTGGTCAAAGTCTACCTTGAGTCTGCGATCATTACTTGACGCCTTCAAATTATTGCGTCATTGGCCAGCGAAGTCTTAAGATCGAATGGGCTCTAGAGTCAATATGCGGCAAGTCTGGTCAAGTTAAGTGCGAAACATGTTTTATGATCATCAAGATTGTGCTACCTGGATTGGAAGGCGGATCAGTAAGATTGGAAAACTGATGTAGATCCTAATTCCGTTCTGAATGGAATTTTGGATTCGGTTCCAATTCCACAATAAAAAATGGAATTAATCCAATTCTGTTCCAGCAAAACTGGAATTACTTCTGGAATTTCCCAATTCCGATCCTGCACAGGCCTGTGTCAGTGGCCATGATTTGATTTTAGAGCAGTTGAAGAAAAGTATCAAGAATATGCAAAAAAAACTTAAATTAGAGAGCTGGATCAGCATGTTGCAAAATCTCTTTAGCAGCCACTGCATGCCAGAAGTTGTTGGTCACCATTCCTTACATCGCTGAGCAAGAAAGAGCGCTTAAATCTGGCCAAAGAAAATAATGGATTGAATGTGCGAGTATTTGCAACACATGAGTAGGGATCACTTGACAAATTTGCTCCAGTGTGGAAGTTCTTGAGCATGAGAGTTTTTTTTTTCTCACCTAGTTGTTTTTTTAATCCTTGAGATTTGTATTATTTCCAGTGCTGGATGGCAGATTTGCTAACATTATAAGTCATAACAGAAAGTAAATAAGAAAATTGAAGCTTTATTACTAACCACTGAGATCTTGTAACAGTAAGAAATTGACTAAGTTCACTAATCAACTCCAAGGTGCCCAAAAGGGATAAATATTAGCAAAAAAGCAAAAATCCTTTCGACTTCTTCATGAACTGAGCACTTGAATATCCCCATCACACTAAGACAAACATGGAAACTGATAACAAAAACAGGAAATGCCTGAATTATAATCCTGGAGCTCCCCAACACATCCATCATAGTGTTTAAGGTCATGGTAGGTAGCGAGTGGCAACATTCATTCAAATGGTTTCAGTTACTGCTATCATGCCCATACACATGCTCAGACTGTAGGTTCTTTGTGCAAGTAGAATTTATTGTATAATAATGTGGATCTTTTTATGAGTTGACATGTTCTTACATTGTCATGTCAGTATAATGGCATCATGGCATGTCATAATACAGCTTTTCCATTGTCCACTTCATATTCATTTACCATCCCAACATTGAGAACAAAGAAGGTTGACATCTGCTGTAAAATGAAGATGAGAATGATATTAAATAATAATCTTTATTATGTCCACAGAGAAGAGAGTGAAAGTGTGCTCCAACTGAAAGGCCTCACACCCAATGGCTTACTTCCTTTAGGAGCACTGTCTGGGGGCAAGGATACCCTTAGCAGCGGTAAGTAAAAATAGTAATGTCAGACTTGCAGTGATTACTTCCAGTCGCTTTCTTGATCTTTACATGAGGGTTGCATGCAGCACTGTTCATTTTAATTTTTATGAATGAAATACTGTAAAATCTGCTGCCTTCTCAAAAGTCAAGAATTTACCCCGATGAATTTGGAGATGATGTTAACAGATCCTTGCCAAAAAGAACACTGCAACAAATTATATGATAGTTCTGCATTTTGAACCAGAGCAAATGCTTTGTGGTGTTTATAGGTATAACTGATATGAATTTAGGGAATAAGCATTTGTTTTCATTTTTCTACTGATATTGTGACTGTCCTGTCTTTTTAATGATCTGTCATGTGATATTTATGTTTCTTTCTACAGCTTTGAGTGGGTTTTCACCCAACCATAAAATCAGTGGTTTTGAAGAAGCAAAATGTCTGGACAAGATGAATGAGAGAATGCCACCTAGGAAGGATAATGTGAACTCAAATAACAAGGAACATCCAAAGTCTTAACTAGGACTTCAGGCTGTCAGTGTGTACTTTTTCTGTCATGTTTCAGGAAACATTTTTGGCTTGATGGAAGAGGATGTGACAGATTGGATGTGAAACTTTATTTCCTTTTATTCTTTGTATTTTGATGTGGCAAGGAGAAACAGTTGGCAGAAATTGTGCCATGGGTGGGATAGATGTGGATTGTAAGAGTAAGGCATACATGTCAGATGTACCATGCCTTTTGCAGTGTTTGGAAATGTTACTCAAGCTCGTGGTTTGAGGGCTGGTTTTTTTTTTTTCCTCCCCAAGTTGTATTTTCCAGAAGGTGCACAAATTGTATGCAGAACACCTTTTAAATTTTATGTAATGGTGAAAATGTGTGTTTATGCTCCATGCCGTCAAAATATGTCTGTTTATAATAGGAAGGTGAACTCGTACGTCCAGTGTATAATGGGACCCAAACCATCGGTCATGGGTAATGTCTGACTTTCAACTCTACTTGAAATATGGGCTGATTTTTTTTTTCTTTCATGCACAGAGCTGAAATTCTCACTAACAGCATACTTGCCTCATGTGTACATTGAAATGTTTGAAGATTGAAAGTGGTAATAGCCTAGTGAGAAAGAATGCTGGCAAAGTGGCAGGACCTCTTTGGAACATTCTGTCTGTAACCAATCTCTTAGACTGGAGAATTAAATTTAGCTCCCTTCCTAATGAATGTTACGGTTAGATGTCCCCACAGGAGCTTTGGTGGTTGTGTGCAATGGATAAATGTTTTTGTTTCCTATTTTTGATAAACAGCTAGACATAATGAGACATTTTCTAGACTTGTGCAGAGTGGCACCCATGACATCAGTGAATGTTGCTGAAGCCTCCTGATTGAAATAAGGATTTCACCATAGGCTGGCTTCTCTTTCTTACTCCTTAACATTTGGAAAATAATACACTGCTTTAGTCCACTGTTTCAGTTTTAAGTACCTGAATTTGGAAATGAATGTGTTAAATCTCTCAACTTAGAATCATGATTTTGTCCTGTTTGCTTGTGCAACCAACTTGGGCGGGTTTTTTTTTGTTGTTGTTTTGAGCCCATGTAGCCATTTCACAGTTGTGCTGAATAGCTTCACCTGTCCCAGATTGATGGATTGGGTCATAAAACTGATGAAGATTATCTTTGTTGACACACCATGTACAGCTTGATTGGGCTAGAGAATGGACATTTAGAATTAAGATATCTCTTCGGCACAAGTAATTGCACTGAAGATAGCAGAGTGGTGTTAGAGCTTCAGCTTGCCCCTTTACATGCATCGGCGCCCTCATCCCCATATTATATGTCTGTTCAAGCAACACAGTACACTTGAGTTAAGTCTACAGTTGTTCCTCTCCATTTTATTTCTTGCGATCTGAATTAGCCTTTTTTTTTTTTTCAAATTGACCTCATAAAGACAGTTGACTTCTCTTAATCACAGCTCCATGGGAACATAAGAGAAGTTACAATTAAGCAGCGCTGTTTATTTCTGAAAGTTAAGAGGGGGTTGGGGAAGAGAGAGAGGAGAACATAATGTTCTCTTTCAGTCCTCGTACTCTTGGGATTCCCAAATGCCTATCTAATATCATGCAGCTGTGACACATTCAATTTCATTAAGGTGTTAGGTCTAAATGGTGTCGCAGAGGGCAGTCTTTGTGGGAGGAGCACAGCACTGGCCAGTGTGCACTTTGGTCAGTTATCAGGGTCTTTGTCCCATCTCTCAGTCATGGTCTATATGGGTAGTCTGTTTTACAATAGATGAGCAAGCCACTTTTAGTCTGCTTTATTGGCCTCCAGGTTGAATTGTTTTTTGTTAGTACTTAAATGCTAGCTTTTCCATCTTCTTGACATGATTTACCTAGCTTGATCACAGTAGGCATTTAGGTAATGGTCTTATTTAGAGTGCGCCTGTAGATGTTACTTTCAAGAGTTCTGAGTATCTGTTAAGATTTTGTTCCTTATATATATATATATATATATATATATAAGCTGTTACGTACTTTGGGACATGCCAGTGTGAAAATTATATGCCAGGTGACATTTAATAAAACGAGTGAAAATCTGTAGCTGAATTTATTTGTTTGTCTAGTATATATATTTATACTGCTTAAATACTTAAATAGGGGTTTTAGATATGGCAAAACATCTTGAAATGATGAGGAGGGATCACTTATACATATGTTAGTGACCAAGTGATTTAGAGAGGCCCTTTTGTGCATTGGACCTAGAGATTGAGAGTATGCAGTCCCAGTGTGGATGACTCAAAAGACAGAACTGGCTGAAAAGTCACTGTTGCCAGTTTTTTAGTGCATAAATGGGGTTAGGCCAAATTTCTTAAAAGGTTTGATAATGATAATGTGGCTAAAAGAAGGGCAATGTTCATGCTTGTAGGTGGGGCATGAGTGTGGTTGCCCCTTTCCCTCCTTCCCGCTCTGAGTTAATAATTATATGGCCTGGTTTGATTTGGAGTAAGGATGGTGTTAGCACAGAGATGTGTAGCCAAGCGGGTGTTAGAGCTGGTCTCTCTCACCTGCCCTTCTTAATTCTAGTCTTTTTTTTTTCTGCCTGTTTATCATTCCATGAAGTCCAGTTTATCACATGGCTTTGGCCCATGTACATTGCACTGCACTCTAAGAATGTCCCTACATCAGACATATAATTTCAAGATGGCTTACTGGGCCGCCATTTAATGCGACATATCAAAGGGATGAGTTTGAAATAAAGAAGTGTTTTCGCTAACAATTTTTATTCAGATTACACCCTCTTTGGTACTCATTTAGTAGACATAGCGCATTTTGCAACAGCTTTTATGGTATAACAGACAGTTCTAAAATGCTTCAAATGAGTGCCATGTTGGTGCCAAATACCCTTTATGCACAGATAAATTTCCTTTCTTATCTTTAATGGTTGCTTCTTTAAGCTTAAAAAAAAATATAACGCTGCTTTTTGTGTTGGAGAGGTACTGTTGCAGAGGTTTTTTTATCAGAAAGGGTTTGGGTTAGTCCTTAGTAATGTGAAAAAAAGGGGTCACTATAGTGATACCAACATTTTGTTCACATGGGAGCAACCTGTATGTTGGGAGTGAAGTTGGGGCGGAATGGTAGGAGGGAACTAAGCCTGCAAAGCCATAGCACAAGCTATCCAGTGACCCCATACTTGAAGATGTGTAGTGACCATAGGTGTAGAGTTATGATCCGATACTGCGAGTGATCTCATGTATTCTTCTATTGATGTAGACTTTGACAGTTGTTTATTCATGATAGCAGACTTTTGTTTCCTGCCTGATATATTTTCCACTGGTTTGAAGATTAGTACAGTACTTGTTTTCTTTGCCATATGAAAAGGTGATGCTTTGTACATGTGGAAATGTTTTTTTCTCTTGAGTCAAATATGTATGCATTCTTTCCCCTTCACCTTTTTTGTTTTCAATTTGCTTTGAAATGGCCACTTTTTAAGAGCATCGAAATGTCTAGTCATTGTGAACTCATGCCAGATGGTTTTCTTCTTTAAATTTTGTTACCACTATTCTCCCATTCGTGAGGTTATGTTTTTTCTTTTTAATATTTTATGCTGCTAAATTTTTTTTTTTTGTTTGAAGTCAGTTACCCCAGTCCATCACTAACAGTAAGGTACTGAAATAATATGAAAAGAACCTTTTAATACCTGTCTTCATCTTCTTGTCTTCCTCCCTCATGGTTTACCCCAGTTCTTTGAAAACTTTTAATGCATTGTTTCAGACACATGCAGTATGAAATTTTACAGAGTGCAGTTCCTGCGAATTTGTCCTGAGAATGGTGTAATATTAAGAAGGCTTTTAACTACTTTGCAGATCACTGGCAGGCTATTTTTTTTTTTGTGGTCATTTAGTGGCAAATTTTTGGGTCCACTGAAGCCCAGGAAGTTTGTTGCTACTTTTGTTTCACCTTTCTGTGTCATTCACAATCTAGAATTGGGGGAACTTGAAATGAAATATACACTTAACAGCTGCTGTTATATGAGATCCATAACATACTTGTTCTGCTTGTGGCCCGGTCCTGTATTTTGTAATCCTGTCTTTGACCTCCCTCTCTTCACCCATCTCAGTACAATTTATTCCATGTTTGCAGAGTGGAAATTTTGTTGCTCCACAAGTGATGAGAGAGATGTTGTAGATAACTGAGACAGTAGCTATAGTTTTTCATTCAATGTTAAAGATTTCACTAGACATAAGATGTTCTACCTGTGGAACTAGCAGGACAAATTTGGTGATTATTTTGCTTAGGGGGGTTCATGTAATAATCTCCCATTCAAAAATGGCTTTTTTACTTTTGCAATCTCACACTTTGTTAATTCATAGATTTGCACCACCTTTATTTAATGATGTATTAATAGAATGTTGCTGTTCACTGAAAATGACCTTTTAAAACAAACTTTTTCCCCCCCTTCCTTTCAACTTGAGAAGATGATCTAGTGTTTCCCAGCATTGTTTAGTTGTGATTATTTTATATATTATTCTTTTGGAATTATATCTGTTGACATCTTAACAAGTTTAGATCTGTAAAAATGCACATGGTAATGACATTCATGCAATGCATCTCTTTTGGAAGGAAAGTTACCAGTTTGATATTTGAGTCAGATGACAGACATCTGGTAGCTGATGGATCTAACTTGTATGATTGTTTACTGCTAGAAGTTTTAAGGAACATAAGAGGGTAGGGGAAAACATTTGCATATTTAGCATCACAGTCAGAATTTCCATGTAACATTATGCCATACTTATATTTTTTCCTTTCGATTTTTAAAAGGCTGTTGTACAAGATAATGAGCAGGTTTTCTGCCAGTGTGAAGGCGTTCTTATGTGATATTCTGTGTTTGCCTCTTTAAGATTATGCACTACTGTTGTATCTCGTCACCCTCTATTCTATAAGAAAGGAATGGAAAGAAAAACATGTCACTATTACTTGTAAGGTCAGAGTGTTTTCTTCACAGACACAGTTCTGTCATGTTGCAATCTTCAGAAGAATTGCTAATGCATAATCTTTGATAGCTTTTACAGATGTGATATACCTCATGCGCTGTTGTGTGTTTTTAATTTCTCTTATTTCTGTTTTGATCTTTTCTATTCTCCACTCTCCTGCTGGATGTGTCTTGTTGTACACGCTGAATATGGGTGTCACCCACTGAGTTTGGTTTGTCTTCTGTGGTCTGCCTTTCTTCACCATCACTCCCTCCCACTTTTCACTTGTTGTCTTAATTGGTCAGTAGGATGTTGTTTTGGATTTTTTTTTTTTTTAAATCATGATTGATGAAATGCTTCTTGAAGTAAAATCTATATTTTTTACTATGTATTTTGACTGATTTCATCATACTTGACTGATGAATTGAAGTGAACTTGAAGATGCCACGTTGTATGAGCTAGTAATTTGCTGTCTTATGAGACACTGCTTTCTGTGATGAAAGAGTTTGGGAAATGTTATCTGCTTGTCATACCCAACACATGAGGAGAGCAACTGCCATAAAGCTCAGACATAACTGGGGTGAATGCGTATTCTCCTACTCTAAGTGTATTTGTTTCCTTTTTTTTTCTTCACCTTTGTGTATGTTAATCTCTAGTACAAATTGTATTTAAATAATGGAATAATGACAAAAGAATGATGTGATTTTCACCCATTTCCCCATACTACTATAGATAGCAAATTTATTCTTCCCCCCTCCCCTTCCCATTCAGGGACATTGGTCACTTGGGTGGCCTGTTCCCATATTGAGTGCAATTTATATATTACTGTGGTATTTATTTTGAAGTCATATATTACATTCCCTTATTCCTGTGTTTATTTTGATGTGAGAGGCTTTATCACACTCATGGACTGATCTGTGTATCAACGAATGCATGGTATGTATGACTGACACAGAAGTGGTAATTGTGGTTTTAACAGTGTTTTCTTCCGACTCTTTTACAATCTACTTTTAATTGTTGAAAGCACTACATCTCCTGGTGTAGTACAGTGATGGGACAATATTTGTGAGCATGAGCATTGCTTCTAAAATGGAGAGTGTCCTGCTATTTGCTGAGGATTTTGGTTCTGAGCTGAGCATACATGATGAAAATTATGAGCCATATTTGTCTCTAGGTTGTAGGGAGTTCTAATGATGCCCAAATTTAGAAATTTGTGGTTCCAACCATGGTAGATACAAGGTTTGCATGTTCACTGTATTCCAAAACAACAGATGTCATAGCTGTGAAAGTCTTTAGTCGGAACAAGTAACAGAGCTTTCCCTCCCTCCACTTTGTACAAGTTCCACCAAGATCCATTTTTTACTATTGTGCTTACACTTAAGATTTTCATCAACAGGACTTTGACTTGCGTATGTGTTTGACGCTTCAGAAAGTCCTCTAACAAGTTGCACTAACTGAAAACATGCACAATTTTGTATTTTGCTAAGCACTGTGTAAAGGCTAGTGTCATTTATGAATATCACCTCAGATGCCCAGTATCATGTTTTTATGTCAGATTTTTTTTTTTTTCCCTTCATTTTAACATGGTCTGTGGAGGGTGTTAATGAAGGGGACTTTCATCAATAAATGTAAAATATTGCTTAAGCTGATCTAGTTTTCAGTGTGTATGTCTGTCTGTCTGTCTTATTTTCCCTTCAAATAAAGGCAGTGCATTTTGTTAGGCTGGGCTCATTATGCAAAATGTCATATCAAATTGTCCTTTCATAGGACATTTTATAGCTGGAAAACGGGGCAGTCAGTTTCATCAGCTTTCTCTCTACATGTGACAACATGAAATTGGAATCATCACTAGACATTGTCTTTTTCATGGTAGTGAACAAAATGTATTAATACATCCCCAACAACTATCAGCGGTGCATTATTTTCCAGGTTCAACTGTCAAAGTTCATCAGGTAAGCTTATGTAATTTATATTTCCATACAGCAAAAGTAAATCTATGCAGTGGTTTGATTAGTGAAAATGTGAAATTCCATTGTAATAGAAAACATAACCCCATCATGTATAGCTTTATCAGGATTCTTGACTTTGTAAATTAGATCAGGTACCCAAGATCTTTTTTTTTTCATTTTCTGCTTCATACATTGCAGAATTTTTACTTCTCATGTAAGGGTATGGAGTCTGTGATACTGAATGGATGGGAGGGTGGATTTTAAATGAGAATTTAACACATAGTCGACACATATTTTTTATAGGCAGGTTGCATATTTTCTTCTTTCGGGTGTCAGTACCTGCATGAAATGGTGTGTATACAGAGCAGATTTCCATAATATTCTACTGAGAACATGTTATGCATTGTCTGACTTTTGACAATCAACAGAAGAAAAAGAAATGGTTCTGCTTCCATATGGTATTCTGCAACAAAACAGCCTGTGTTAGCAGGAGTTCTGTGAATGAGTAATGGAGGGTTTTGGGGCAGAGCATGGTGTGTCGTCCTAAATCCCATCATTCATCTCCAGAAAGCAGCATTGTCTGTTATATCCCTTGCCAATTATATAAACACCTTTCATTTTCAACAATCCATAGCTTTCTGTCACTGTTCAATCATAGGAGAGTGGGATACATCTTGTCATCTTGGTGCAATAACCCTGTAGCTTACACTGAGAATAAAAGCAAAACACAAGTGTTATTGCACTGAGGTGATATCTGTCCATTGTCAGTGACATGAAGGGGAAAGCGATTCACTTCATGTGTACTAAATTGAATTGACTCTCATATTATTTATATCAGGCCTGTCTGGGGGAATAGATAATAAAACTTTAAAAAATACATGCTTCTATTATTTGTTGAAGCAGTTGTGATAAAGTTCCAGTATGCAAGAACATAAAACCGCAAAGGCACTTTGACTTGGG
>JAWQUT010000011.1:3045606-3189061 GCA_033807755.1 Ellobium chinense | reverse complement strand
GGGGGGGGGGGGTGCGCATGCGCTCATGAGATACAAACACTATAAGCCCAGTCTCATTTTTCACTCCAATATGTTATGTTCATGAAAGGTTGCTTTGCTTTTTTTGGAATGGGGGATCAGCAGTAGGGCAGGTGGGCAGTTTCCCTTTGTAGACATTGTCTATGGCATACTCGTGTCCCACATGAAATGCATCGCTGGTCCCACAGCAGCATTCTCAATGGACAAGTACCCATGACAAATGGGGTTGGCAATTTGTCATCATCCTACTCCACTGAAAGGTGCAAAGGTCATGTCTGAGTGGAGTATTCATGAGAAATAAGTTCACTACATGCTCATTGTATGTATGTTCACAAGATGTATAAAACTTTTTCTGTGTGGCATGTTGTGAGCATGTTAATTCTCTATTCTACAACTTACAGGTAATTGAGACTGCCATTATGGTGCAAGCTCACCTTGTACATTTGTTTTATTGAAGGGTAAATCACTGCTTTCCTTGTGAAAGAGTGAACGTCTCTCTGCAGAATTTACCTTGCATGCCAAAATCAGTCATTCACCATCATCTATTTGACAAAAGAAATCTGTTTATAAATTGTTTGTTTGTTGCTGGAAGGCAGCGGCTGTTTGGCTGAAAAGGACACAAATTGACATCTTTAGTTACTACGGAAGGTTTGGGTAATCAGGATCAGATCTCTTGTCAGGATGCCAAGAACAAGAATGAGCCCCAGTTGCAGGATTCTATTATCATAGCATGGGCTTTTGATGTGTTTTTACTCACTATCACATCAAAACTCAAAGCAGGTTTGAAACATTGACTGCTCTGTCATCCACTCAGTTGCAAAGTGAGGTTCTAAATTACCAAAATACTGTGTATGTTGTCGGTCAAAGTGGTCTGCTGTCTTGAAAGCACTTTGTGCTCTCCTTGTGCTCAAAGATTGCATTATTAAGATGTTGAAATATTCATGGTCTAAACGCAGTGAAAGGCCAGATTTTATCTAGTTGATGCCAGAACTTATGATTTTATTTTTTTTTAAACTGTAGACGTGTTTTACAAAAACCATACCAGAACTTTAAAAAATGAATGTATGAGTGTGGTGGTAGAGATCAGTGGCTGATTTTAGGCTATTTTGAAATTGATTGAAATTCTCCTTACTATTTGATGCAACATGCAAAATATTTTCTATCGTATCAGATGAATATTGTACAGCAGTGAAGTAATACATCAAGGCATAGTGTTTGACACAGTGACTGAGATAAGCGAGACTACTGTTTCCATATCTTACCAGGGCTGGTATTCATAAATGATACTTCACTCTGCAAGAATTCATCAGTGTGATTTGTGAGAGAATCATTTCTTGTACCAGCATGCATGTGATTTCAAGTATCATTTATCTATTCACACTGGCTAAGATATATTACAACATATTTCTAAATATGGCATCAAACCATTTTCCAGCAAAGCAGTCACTATCTCTGTACTATTGTTTGTTGTTGGTTTTTGCATTTTTTGAAAATTAAGGAACTATGATGTTGGCCAGGGACGCTCAGCCTTTGACCTTTTCATTCTAAATTATTGCACAGATTTTCGTGATTCCTATTAGCACCTTGTCAATGTTAATAATCCCTTTCAACACTGGGAGCGAGTATAGAGTTCCCCAAGGGTTACACAGTGCTATGATGAACATAGAAGTTGGTTAATCTGAAAATCCACCTTATCCAAAGATAGGTAAAGAGCAGTGGAGTTTCATATATGTAAAGTCCAGTTGAGTTTCATATATCATTTGGAACCCCTTTCCATTTTGTTTGAAAAAAATATATATATACATGTATACCAGCTAGGAGCATGTTTCTTATTCAACTGTCAGAATATGTTGCCAACCCCCATCAGAGCAAGAGATTGTGTTCTTTGAAACTCCACATGAGACCACTAGCGGCAGGCTCAATTATTTTACTACAGAAAAATTTGTACAGTCCTCATGATTTTGGTTTAATCAGTTCCTCTCACATGGTAGGAAAAGTGATTCATGGGTAATGCCTTCTGAAATCCTGCTTGTTTGCAGAAAATCCAGGTGACCAATGAAATGTCTAAGAAGGACAGCATGGCGCAGCAATTCGGGGTTTTTTTTGGGTCTCAAATGAGAAGTTGCATCAACAATAATCATTTATCCATTTGTTGCAGCAGACTTGCCAACTCTCCCACTACCAGCATAATAATTAGATGTAATATGTTTCCTCAGTATTCCATCACTCTGTAGGACAATCAGTGCCAATTCTGTAAGATGCACTTGCAAATTATTGCAAAAGGAAACAAAGTTTTGGTTTTATCAAGGGTAAACTATGTTTATGTCGTATCACAGTTTCATCATTCATGTAGGTGTGTCGACATGTGCTAGCGCTGTTTCCCACCAAAATAAAACAGTGTGAAATCTTCCATGATTTTATCAGATATCTCCCCCAAAGGAGAAGTTGACAAATTTTGTTAGGGACATAAGAAAAGGTGACTCATGGGTTGAACTTCCCGGGTGTGGACTGACTTTGCGATGTGAGGCTAACATGTGCACTGAAGCTTTCAGCTTTGCTCACTCTTTCTCCCACTTCCTTATGTGTCTTTCCTAAACTTTAATTTTCTTTTTAACCCTTCTGCATCTCCAAGTTTGCAAGTTGATTTAACACTTTTAACTATCGAATATTCAATTAAAGAAAAAGTAAACAACTATAAAAGCACCCGCTTTATGTACAGAATTATTGTAGTTAATGCACCACCATGTAATATTGGCCTTGTATAGTTTTTATTTCCTCTTTTCTCAACTAATTCTATGGTATTTAAAAAAGATATATTTGACCCTTTTTCCATCATTTCGTCAATTGTCAGACATTGTTGTATATCATGCATGTATCCATAATTGTAAATTTTGTGTTTAAAAATTTATTAAATCACGTTTCTTTTGCTTAGCAAGGTGTTCCATGTCATGTTTATTGCCATCTTTGTTTGATGAGAAATAGGAAAATGTGAATTGTAAATCAGGATTGAAGGCGCAATGCAACTTTGATATTTATTGCATAAATTAGAGGGGAATGATTATAACAATCACTGTTCTTATGTGAGCGCAACTAGACTTCAGCCGAACCCCATAAACTTTCAGTTTACGTGAGGAAAATACCACATCTTTATCCCGAACTCTACCTACAGACAACTGATTAGTCTCCCATCATTGTGCGATTTTCATTTTTAAAAGAGATTTTGAGTATTTTCCTGACGTATGAAAAGATGTGTCACCACTCGTCCCAGCATAGCTGATTTAGACAAGCAAACTAAAAGTAAAAGAACATAAGCATGTTAAAATCCTCAATGATAAAAAAAGTATGAATGGAGTAATCAGTACATCAGAATAGTGACGAGGTGGGTGTTTGCAAGAAATTACATTATGCATTCAACGAAAAAAAGTGATCCTAAGCAATGTAAGAGACGAAGGCGGCATGCCCCAGACAGCGTCCAAGCGATATAATACGGACGTATGGCAAGGGAGTGGCCATCCCTGTCTAAACGACCCATGCCATGGGTGAATTGACTGACCTTGGAAGATATGTTGAGTGACGTTGATGACAGCTCAGTAAGCAAAGTGACGAAAAGTGACCTACCAGTAGGCGGGTTTGAGTGGCTGAAGATCCGTTGTAAGGCAGCGTTGATGAAGTGACGAAAACAACGATTGTGACCATTGCAGACACACCCACTTTCTCAATACAAGGTGACACACACGCAAAGAAAAAGTGAACTTCTTTTAATATTTTTTTTTCAATAACTTCAACAATAATGAATAGCTACTTTTCAAACTTTGCAACAGCAGACTTGATGATTTGGAGCATAATGATGATAAATTTAAACTTTATGGTACACTTGTAAGCAGAGCATAGACATGTTCTCTGAATAAAAATTTTATGCTACCATATTTCGAGCTGTTGCGCAATGCGCGCACACTGTGTAATACAGTAAGAGGGGACCACGGATCGCTTTGAATGAAATGACTGAGATTTGAAAGGTCACCTTTAAAGAAGAAAGCTACAAAGATATTAATAGGCCAAGAATGTATACAATCCCTCCCTATTAATCGCTGTTATGTAACTTCGCCCCCCCCCCTTTTTTTACCTTTTTGGGGACCTTGCCAACCAATGTCAGGGTGTGGAAATAAAAAAGACGTGATCTAGTCAATGCAACCAATTTTAGAAGTTTCAGGTTCAATTAGAGCTCTATAAAGTGTGTTACGCCTATGTATTTATTAGCACGCAGCCGATAACAGGTTAATAAAAAAATTCGTGGCGAAAAAAAAAGGAGAGGAAAAAAATTTTGAAAGATTTGTGTGTGTGTGTGTGTGTGTGCGCGCGCGCACACACACACACACCTTTTTTTCCCTTTTTTTTTTCTTTTTTCTTGCGATTGAACGATAGGGCAGTGGAAGTATTCAAACAAAAAAATATTGGGAATAAAACTTCGAAATAACAGTAGATTTTGTACACTAATACATTTTTTTTAACACAGCCCAAAGAAGATAAAAAAAATAAGTGCCAGTAACCCAGCAATTCAAAGTGAAGTATTTGTTTACGTTTGCGATCAATCCAAAGCCTTCCTTTCCAGAATTATGCTGTGTATATATATCGATTTAACAGTTTTTTAGCAACAGTGTGATTGTGTGTGTGTGATTCCAAGGGACATTTCTTTTTCTTAAACCAGTTTCTTAAAAGATTCAATGAAAAGTGCACTTTCCTTTAAATTCTCTCTCCTGAACGAGCATGTCAGGTCAACCAGAATATCACTATAGACATTATTTTGGATATTTAGATTTCTTAAATAAAGGTGACTTTCTGTCTTAACTTCAGAATCCAGGGCAGCTTAAAATTATTGAAAAACGGATAAACTGAAATGCTTTAAGAGAAACAAAACACCACAAACTGTTTGGAAAGTTTACGAAGGTACTCAGCGTCGAGTTTTCTCCCTCAACCCCTCTCCCCCTCCCTCCTTCAAAGGAAAAAAAAATGCAGATCTGATAAGGAGTTTTTTGAAACATGGCGTACATGTCTAAGGTTGATTGCAAGGAGGGTGGAATTCAAAGAAATTCAGAATATTGGTGTCAGTGCTTTAGGTATAGGCCTACTGTGTGAAAATTCAATACGATTATCTTAATAAACTGTTAATTTTATGTCGAAAAAGGAAGGTTCACGTGTTTGTGTATCAGTACTATCACATTGTAGCCTACTGTACTTTTCATGATCAAGTGGACAGGCAAGGCAGATCCGGCATTGCAACACTGACAACATGCTTGTAACAAACTGGTCATACAGTACAATGCAAACAGACCTATTCTTGAAACACATTATACACAGCCGACCAGGCATCTGAACATGTTTTTTTTGTCGCAGATTGTCTTTTGGGATAAAGGTGTATAGCAGTTTGTTGTTTTTTTTCGGTGTCAGATGTATCTGGAGCATGGCGACACACACTACGTCTGGCTCGTTCTTACCTTTTATGTCCGCGTTGACATGAAAGGTCATTATTACGTCACCCGTCGACTCAGCTTATTCGTCTTCTAAAATCGCAGCGTCAGCTTTATCGAAACTTTTCTCCCAAAACAGGCTGTTCTCTCTTTAAAGGTCATCGGATAATCACAACTTCTCAGTGACTGTAAATGCAAAATTTCCTGGTACTGCTAGAAGAATAACAATAATTTAACAAACAATTACAAATCATTGAAACTATGTGACAGAGGGTAGACGACTGATAGAAATCACTGATAATCCCAGCTCTGTCATGAGTACATTTACGGCGAAAAGATGCCTTTTTTTTCCCTCTGTTGATCGTCATGGTAGTGTTAGACATAATCCCTCAATGACTCACCATGGTGTCCCGAGCCATCATAGTTACTACACATGATAATAATAATAGTAGTAATGGTAATAATAAATATTATTATCATTATTATTGATATTATGAGTATAATAATAATCATAATCTTACTTGGAAAACTTCCCATTTGTAACGGGGGTTTCACTGATCGGGGCTACCATCGAAATGTCCAACACAGAAACAAAATTAAACTGTTTAAAATTTCCACTTATTTACTTGATATAGAGATGTACAACACATTTACTTATTTTCATTTAAAAGCATTCTTCTTTATAAGCTTACTTCGCACAGCCATTTATAATCTTATTCTGCAACAGTTATGTATGAACTTTTTTGTTAGGCCTCATGAAAGTATTAATACACGTTCATACAAGGCCCTGAGTCTGAATTCAATAATTAAGAAGATGGTTTTAAAGAGAACTGTAACAATTTGCTCAGTAATAGACTCTCACATTCATATAGTATGCATAAACTCTGGAATTTTTGATGCAAGTTGGCTTCTTATGCCTTCATATTTTTATTCTTTTTTTATTACATTAATAAAGCATAGATATACAGTATCTTCTTTCATACCCTAATCACAACTCTGACATTCATTATTTTCTCTCAACGTTTGGTGATCCAAGATCCTTGTTCCGGTACATTAAATTAAGTTTGGCATAAAACAAAGCCAAATGAATCTTTCAAGTACGATTTCATTCATAACATTTTTGCGTTTAGTAAAACAATCCTACATGTTACGACTATCTCTAGTCATCTAGTCTACTCCCTCCATTCACAGTCAACAACCAGTTTAGACCAACATGACACAATATATTTTTGATACTGTTACAGAAATGCCAATAACACACATTGGTTGGGATGCTGTACAGTTTATAAAACAACGCCTTCGTGAACCTGAAATCACGCATTTTAAGCATTCTATCAAAATACTTGATCTTAACTTTGAACATTGTTTCCGTAATATCCTCCAATACTGGTTCTTCAAGAACAGTTTTTCAAGATAGATACATTTACTCATACTTACTAGGGATGATAACCTGGTTTTAATAATGACAGATATTTACCAGAAAAGAAACACTACAGTCATCTTAGTTATGATTTTTTTTTTGTTTAAATGATATATATATATTTAAAAAGTACCATACACGCCATACTCACAAAGCATCCAAACTGTCTTGGAATTTAATGAAGATAAAAGTAACACAGGGCATAATGTCCCTTCTTTTGTTATAGATGCAAACCGGAACACCCTGAAACATGAGCAAGACATCATTTTAAAAAAATCAAGAAAGATTCAACCTTTGAGCCATCTACCGACCTTTCTCCAAAAGTAAAGGCCGCAACATTGATCAATACACCCGAAGACCAAAAGTCAGATAAATGTGAAATTGGTCCAGAGTTCATTACCGAAAATTTAACAAAAGGACGGATGAAGAAACTGATTTCGGGTAAGACACCAGGTTTAGACAAATCTTGGATGAATTTCTGAAAACAAAATACACCAGAGGTGATACAAAGGTAGAATCCATCACTGCTGTGTTCCAATTATTCATAGATTTGGAAGAATTTTCTCTTGACTAGGGGAAAAAACTGATTAATTAAACTAACCCCCTGAAGCAGGCGATCCAGCGTCGCGGCTTGGAAATTACAGAGCTACAACATTAACGTCGAATGTGTCTAAACTCATGGCAAAAATAATAGAAAATCAAGCTCAAAATTTTTAAGAAATAAACAGTATTTTAGAAGAGCCACCCACAGAACATACGTGTAGAAGCAAATAAGCCACCTTGCTCTAGCCGACATCAAATTGGCTGAAGTCTCATTTTTACAACACTGTCAGCCCTGAGCCCGTCCCCAGGTGATCGACTCTTTACATAAAAAATCTTTATTAAATTAGGCTACAATCATGTGAGTGGATAATGGAGCGTTGAGGATATGCTTTAACGGCGCCAAGCCCGTGAAAACGCAAAGGAAAATTATAATGACTGAAAATAACTGCACCGTTTATTCTCAACTCCGCGTCCGAGACGACTGATGACAGCACTGAAAGACACAAAGGCATAACAATTTCAAATCGTTATCTGCGATTCCGCTTTTTGTCAATCTCATCTTTGTGAAATACAACATTATACGCCAACAACTCCGATATTACAAAATGCCAATAACGTCTTGTCGCTTTCAACAATAATCTAAATGGAGACTTTTGGTACCACGTGAAAAAAAAAAAGCAAAGTTAAAAACTTTTCAGTGAATCAGTCAGAGCCCAGAGCCAGTTGCAGACAGACACTGTTTTCAATAGGTAGACTAGTGAGAGTTTGGGTCACTGTACATTTTGTCCTCTGCATTATCCGACGGTCGCCGGTCGGTAAACGTGGTAAAAATAGATTTTTATTACTTGTAATTTTGTAATTGCAAGTCGGTCAAGTGAACGAAAATACGCAATGCTGTATTCTTGACTGCTACCTGAAATATTACGTTGCATCAAATCGTAGTCTTCATTTGCATATTTCGCAATGTCAGTCGCTATAGTCTGTTTCGTTGGTTAATATCAATCGTAATGGTGGAGGAGATATTGAAGTCTGTACTTTCGTTTACATTTATCATTAAATGAAAATAAAGTAATCTTTTTTTTTTGCAAGAGTTATACATTGTTGTTAATTTCGTCATTAAAACAAGGAAAAATGCCCGCAAGACTGTTTCTAAAAATAAAAAAGTTGAATGAAGAAACAGACTATAATGTTGGGTTTTACAGACGGCGCTCGCGTCACAGGAAGCCATAACGGACTGAAGGTGACCGTAAGAACGCACAGTGAAGGACTGTCCGTTATCCTAAACTGCGAATACACACTTCTGATTACGGAATAAACATGAAGTTTTCTCAGCAAATCTTTGCAACTTTCCTGGTGTTAGCGTTCATGATAAAGGAAGGTAAGTATCCCCTCATGGCGTCCTCGTTAGTTCTGACTATGAGACTCGTGAAATAATTTCACGAGCGTCTTGTTGAGCCGGGCCCAAACAACACGGCACACGCTGACTGCAAGGTGACCGCGATAAGATTAGACAACATGTGGTAATTTTACGGTGGGACAGACATCTGTAGAAAGAGGAAGAGAATTTGTATCATTTAGATTTAGAGATCAGCTCTGCAACACTATTATCATGTTTCGCACAAGCATGCTCATTCTGCGTGCCTAAAAAAATGCATAGTAGAGAGACGCCACTAGTCTAGTACTCCTAGTACTAGACTATTCTAATTATACAGCATGAGCGTTTCGGCGTTTCACGACCGTTTAGCGGTTTTGTGGAGGGCATTAGGAAAATCAGAAGAGAAACATAATTACCATTATATCATTACATCTTATATTTTGACTGTATGTAGGCATTCAGTCAAATTGATCAGTAGTCTATGGGTATGGTACTAAAATTACTAGTCTATAAGAAATGACCACCAACAATCACTAATGGCAAGTATGAGGAGACTGTGAGTGTGACAAAACGGTCAAGCAGAATCAAAACCAAGATGCAGTAGTCAAGTAGTGATTGTGTAGACGTGAATTAAGATACCAGGGCTTAGCCTTAGATACACATGAACTTTTCTAGTTAAAGTTGTAAAGTAAATCAAGTTTTGGTAATTTCAATGTCCTGTGATGGTCTCTGCAAAATCAACTCAGGTGGACTCAAAATTGCCTTTTTAACTTTAAATGATGAAATCAGTGTATTTAATTCGCTACTATTAAAGAAAGGGAGGCTGTAAATCAAACTCTATGACATATCAAACTGTCCAGCCTAAATTTGTGAATACTGAGTCTGAACTGCTGTTCATTCTGTCAAACCTGCAACAATCATTTTAATTACACAAATTTCCGATAACATAAAATAAGTCAATACAACCACATATGATGATATAAAAAGCTGGTTCCTCTGCACCTATTGCAAGTATTGCAAAGAAACTTTCATATGGTAAATTTGGCCTTCTAAGGACAGCACCATTTCCATGACTTGTCTAAGACGAAATGAATGGTATCATCAACATTGTGGTGCTGTCCTTAGAGAAAGCCATTTATAAATTTGGGAAAGATTTCCGCATGCAACTCAACATACTAAAGAGGGATTATTTTGATGGGGGTGGTATAAAAAAGTGGGGCATGGTTTTTTGTGGGGGAAATAAAGAAAGAAAGAAAGGAAAATGGCAAGTAAGTTTGCTTCTTCAATATTGCGTGCTTGCGGGTTTTCATGATATGATATGGTCATTATGACATAATGATACACATTTGAAATGGTCTGTGAATATCTGAAAGAGAAAAACACCATACATAATATTAGTACATGCACAATGTGGATTAGAACCTGTGACCGCCAAGTCCTTAGTCTGCGGTATAGCCGATATCACCAAATGACAAGTTGTAGGTGAGTGGAAATTTGGTGGTCATATACTAAAATTGAAAAATAGCGCCATATTAATGAGTGCACATGCTTTGTTTCATGAATATAAATGTAAAAACAGGTAGAAATCTTTATTACAGTCAGGATTTTATATCCTAAAGTATTATCAGAGCGCATTTTATTTACATCTTGAATTCCCGTGACCTCTCGCAATAAGCGCGAGATATGCAAATTTTAAGGTCAAAAAATACAAAAGTTGGATCCGGGTATATAAACAAAACAAAATACCATAATATCCAGGATTCCAAGCTATTTTCAAGGGAGCATCAGTTGAGGCGAGCGTAAAAAATAGGTTTAATCCATATAGGGCCCCCCTGCGACCCCCCGCAAACGGACGCTCCCAAGGTCGCGTCCTTGTACAGTACTCCGCAAAAATATCTATCATTGTTCCGGCCAGGGAATAAGTGAAACTTTTGGGTCTTACCTCGTATTGAATGAGGTCAGGAAAATGGCGTCCCTGGAGGTCGCCGAATCACCAGTTCGCCTAATGAAATTGGATTTATTACAAAGATTTTGAACCAAGCACCTTTTTAGTTCAATTTTAGTGAATATTGATTTGGACACCAAACCTCCAGAAATATATTTTGCGTGTGTAGGTGTTATAATTAAAATTTGGCTGTGAGTTGCATGCGGAAATCTAGCCTAAATTTGTATGTCTGCAAATCAGGGGCCTTCTGTCATGACAGAACTGCTTTGATGACTAGTCTAAGGGTAAATGAACCTATTTATTACTATAGTTGTGCTGCCCTGTAAGAGAGCCAAGTTAGTTTGGGATAAAACTGGGAAGGATTTCCATATGTGGTAACTCCTACAACTACAGTCAGTACCTTAATTCCGAATAATGTACTAATGCAACCCTAACCCTATCCTTAACCCTAACACTAATGCCCATCGAGACGGGAGCTTCAGTCGAAGCAAGCATAACTCCTTATCACCAGTTACCACATATGGAAATCTTCCCTAAAACTGAATCATTGTGGAGCAATGTGACCAAATGCTTCATAAAATAAGGCATTGGACTCCAGATCTAAAGGTCATGAGTTCGATTGCCGACCACGGTCTTGTTGTTGGTAGCTTTGGAAAGCATTTCACTCACATTTTCTTCAGTCCACTCATTTGTAAATTGGAACCTGGCTATAGACAGTTGAAGATATTGCCGAAATGCTAGTGATTAGTGCCTGTAAATGACAGCAGCACTATATGCTACCCAGAGAGCTGAGAAAGTCCTAGAATGATCAAGTTTGCTAGGATGATAATAGTGTGAAGTTGCGTGAGCGGGCATCAGCCTGGACACGAGACGCATTATTATTGTTGTCATTCTCTCATGTCCCATACAGGTGCCAACTGAAAGGTTGCTTCATCCTTCAGTGAAATACAACATTATTAAACTGTGGTGTGATGTGGGCATTTGTTTTACAATCTTTTGAGAATACCTTGTTTTTATTGAGTGCTCCTGTGGTAGCCTTTTCCAATGATTTCTCCAGGTCAAAGGAGTTGGGGGAGACATTCCCCCTTATCATAAATTTGAAGGGATATTTGTAAATTTTTAGAGGGATTTTACATAGTGCAAATTTTGGAGTTAACGAAAGAATGGGCGATCAGCATGCATTCATTGTATATTTAAGGGATATTTTGAAATTTAAGGAGCAAATTGCACGATCATATGGTCTGGAGAAACCTCTGTTTGTCGGTGACAGTACTATTTGTTAAACATGCATGATGTCACTATGTAATATGTGCAAGTCAGGTGTTACTACTAGTTGCTACCAGTGCCGTTGCTGCAGGCTGTTGTATGCAATTTTAAAAATGAAGCACTTTCAACTGCAGTAGTTACCTTCAAATCAAGGTCAGGTATGAATGCTAAGTTGTTTTTTTTTTCTTTCCTTAGGTTTGTCCCTAGAATGTTATCACTGCAACACCTTTGTAGATGGCGATCTCTGCCGCAACCCTGGACCACAGACCAAGACGGTCATTTGTGGTGCCAATGAGACCATGTGCAGAAAAGTGGAGCAAGACAGTAAGTAACTCTGCTGACTACTTTAGCCAGCATCTCTTTGAGAATTACATTATTGCTGGAGACACAAGTGTAATGCCATGCTTTAAGGGTTCCTACAGCAGCCCAAGAAAAGACCAGAATAGAGAAAGGAGAGGAAGGAAGCTCAGTACAGTCGAGCACGGAAAACTCGAATTTCTCCGGGATCGAAAAAAGTGTTTGAGATTTCCGTAATTCGAGATTCCCGTGACGGCAATATTTCCACAATTACCATGGACTAGAGGGACTGGTAAGGGGAGATAACCACACGACACTAATCTGCTCTGATCTTAACATAATTAGAATTACCTCCCTTCCCTGTTTCCGACGTTTCACATTAAATTATGACAAAACGAACTGAATTTAATGAACAGAAGACGAAAATCACCTGATTTCGTCAGAGTAAATTGAAACTTTGGTGCATAAGTGTAATCCTGATATGTTCGACGTTATTTGAGGAAAAGAAAGAAATTAGGAGCGGCACTACTGCCAGTCTGCTATTGCCTATCGCCCCGCCACGTCACTCTGTGCGCATTGCATCATGTTCGACGCAATTTATCGCAGCGTATGTTGACCTAGTCCACCACCCGCCAGGTCGCTCTGCATGCTCAATCACTATGCCACCCCCCTCCCGCTGATTCAGTAGAGCCACACAAAGCATTGTCTTGATCCCTTGCCCATTACCATGGCACTCCCGCACACCTTTCCCTTATCACCAACACTGGGACGAGCAACGCCAGACAAAGAAAGGCTTTATCGGTCATTTCGCCGCTTTGAGATCGGGTAGATGATGATGAAATCGTTCGAGAAATGCGTGTTGAGAGTTCGAGAAAATCGTGTTAAGAATACAAAGAAAATAGAGGCATTTAAAAGGGGCCGATAACAGCGTTCGACATTTCCGTGAATTCGAGATTAGTGTGTTCGAGTTTTCTGTGCTCGACTGTATATGTGTGTAAGAGAAAATGCAAAATTTCATTGCTTCATGCATTATACTTTCAGTAGTTGTGTGCTGAGTTCTCGTGTGATGAAATTTATCTTGGTCATTTTCTCAGAACTGTATTTTTCTATAAATTATTCACTAATACACAAGATTCAGGAAAATCTATCCAGTGGTTCTCTTTCATACAGTAGAATTTTATTAACGTGAAATGGAAGGGATCGGCCAGACTGTCGCAGGTGAAAAGTTTTTGTGTTATTGGTTTTAAGAGGAAATATCAGATGGCTTTGTAACATAATATAATGTAGGTGATTGCTTTGATGGCTTTGACTGGTTATGGCTTTGCACTTGTCAAGAATTACATACATTGTAATCACCTGATCTCCATGCTCTGAATGGACAAGGGAAGGGAAATTGCTATGACAGCAGCTCATTTTTCTGCCTGTCTTGCCTTCACTTTTTCTTCTCTTGCTGATTCATCACTTATCATGTTTTCAGTGGTTTCCTGAAACTCCTTATTCGGTTCTTCTGTCAGGTTAAGTGAGGTGTCAGATTTTTTTAAAAAAGGGATGTTTTATTAAATGAGCACTACCATATGTTCCAGATCTTGTCTCGCATATGTTACTCAGGTCTGAAGAAGAGCTTTGAGAAACATTTTGTTTTCTTTAGAAATTATGGCTGGAAAACTATGTTGACCACCCAAGTTTTCACATGCAAGTTACCTTCTGTCATTTTGACAGGCAGTAACTTTTTTGGAAAAGCACTCTTAGACACCCAGAGATGGCACAGGAATTTCTTTATGCCAGATTTCAGGATTCTGAATGCAATAGGAGCAGGAAATAAAACATTTTTTAAGTGTCAAAGTAGAGCCTGTGATCATCAATTTGGAGTAAAGTTTGTAATTTTTTAATTCTGACCATCACATATTGTTCACTTCATTGAAAAAGAAAAGTAGAAAAGAAAATGTTTCAGGCACTAACATAATGTTGAGGTGTATAATAATATCTCTGTTAAGGTTTTGACAAGGAAATCAAATTTTCTGCACTGTGTTAACCCGTGGGAACTGCATTTAAGCCATACCCATATTTATTAGGGTCCTTTCTGTAGATGGATTTGGAATGATTTGTACTTTGAGTAGATTGTCTGGTGGTCTTCTTTGTGTTTCTCTTTCTTATTTCCTGCTGATATAGAGGGATTTCTGAATTTTCATTGCTTTCTGCCACATTTATTTGAGAATGAGTACTATGACAGTGGCTCATTATCTCTGTCTTGCCCCCATTTTTTCCACATTCAACACCATGAAGTTTCATTTTGGATGTAACATGATCACAAGCTGAAATTGCAAAACTATAATTGTCTGAGTAGATTGCCATTCAAGGGGTTTTTTTGTGGGGGGGGGGAGGGGAGCATGGACCTCCGCTATGAAATGTGCTTTTGCACATAGACCATGTTTAGTCACACAGTATGAATGCAGCAAAATTTCTTTTTTTCTTTTTTGTCATTTGGTAATGTAAAGTTTGGGAAGTTTATACCACAATGTCAAAAATGCAGCCGTGACATCTTGGGCATGTACTGTGCTGCCAGGGTTTGGGTTTTCATTAGAGGCTGGCGGTCTGTCTTTAAACATTACTATACTGTGAGACAGTTTCTCGTGCACTCTGTTTTCTCTGAAGCAAAATTGCCTGCTGTTTTATTATCACTCTCTTAATTTGTCTGTTTCAGTTTACTACAACAAGGATGACCATAATAGAATTGTCCGACAGTGTGCAACATCTGGGGACACAGGAGACTGCTTGGAACGTACAGGAACATATCGATTCAAGTCATGGTACTGCCAGTGCAAAAATGATCTATGCAATGGATCAGGAAGAGTTGCCATGTCCTTCTCAACAACAGCAATGATCATATTTGCAACAGTGTTTGGCTTGAGGAAACTTTTGTGAGCCAGGGAGTGTGATTGTACGTGTGCGTGGTTACCATATTCAGGGAATGATCTGTTTACCTGTTGGCGAGGACTTACATTTGCTGCCCCAGTTCCCTCTTTCACATTGTCAGAGAAATTGAAATGTCCACTATTGCTGAATTATTGAAATCATATAGTTAATACATTGTTCATGTGTGAGGCATTAAATCAGAACACTAAAATGCTGTAAGAATGATCGATAAAAATTTTTTTTTTTTTTTTTTGCACATGAGCAAAAGTTTGATAAGCTTTCATGTATTTTCATTACATATTCAGGAATTTCTAACAAAAAAAAATACACTGGAAAAAGTTTGTAATGAGGCAGTTTTTTGTGATAATCACATAAACTGTTATTATCTTACCACAGAATTATGCATCGATTTCTGGTCTCTGACTGTGATTGTGATTTGTATGAAACATTCCTTACCTGTAAAGCACGTCACAAATGCATTTATGTGGCTCTTTGTTTCAGCTTCAATAGTGCATACTGCAAGTTGTGAAACTTGCACTATGCATCATATGCAGAATCAATTTCTCACCCATTTTTATTTTTTTTATTGCATCCTCATTTTTATTGGTTACTTTTACTTCTGGCTTGTTGCCAGCTTACACTCATCCTAACAGCAAACTCTGTATTTCTGTCCATTTTTGGAAAGGTCTGATATGGAGCTGATCCCTGTTCATTTCTGTACTTAGCTCAAGTGTAGCGTTATGAATGGGATTTTTAAAATAATCAGTCCCTCCCTCAGCACATCGGTAGTGGTAACTTCTTAGTGACATACAGGCCTTGTGTTGTGAAAAACATGGACAGGGTCTTGGCAGCTTGGCTATGACAAGACCCACAGAGCTAATTACATGGTTGCCTCTCACAGTGATGACAATCAGCCCCATATTCTGAATGTGGCAAGGAGATATCCCACATCTTTTGTCTAGAATTTATTACCAAAATGATGATCACATTTACAAATGCATCATTGAGAAGGGCGAGCTTGTTTTGTTACATACCCAGTGTTGGTTGTTTTTTTTTTCCACATTTGATACTAGATTAAACATTAATTTATTATCTGTTGTAGAATTATCTTGGATTTCACAGTTTCAGCATGCTGAAAAAAACTAAAACATGCAAGTCTGTGTAAAAATCAATATCTACCTTTAGTAGCCCTGTGATGCAGAAAGTTTTTATCCAAGACCAGATCTGAAGTAATCAGAATAAGATTACATCTACATAATTTTAGTAGCAGGATCATTGATTTAATAAATACCATTGCAGTTTGCAGTCCTTGTATCGTCTGTGTGCCCTGTCGTTTTCTACTTTCCTGCATGTTCAGTATTCATGGCAGAGAAACAACATAGGATATATTGTATTATTTATGAAGTTGTATGAATGTATTGTAATCAAGATACTACAACCGCTTTTTCATTTTTAAAGGGTCACAGAGAGGGTCTGGCTTGGAAGTTTATCAGTTAAAGATGTTTGTCTTGATGATGTGAGATAAATTGAACATTTCAGTTCAGTAGCAATTGGTTGATTGTGAATATGAAATTATCACTAGTAAATCGAGAAGAAAATAATTTAGATGTATGCAAAGATGAATTGTGTAAATGTCAGTGGGTGAATGTGGAGGTGTATATGCAACAATAATTTTCATAAATTGTGGTTGATTGAGACCCCATGCAAGATAATGTCATCAGACTTCTCTTAAAACTTGCACAATACAAACTCTTTTTTTTTTTTGTGTATTATTTCTGGAGATGACTTTACCTTATGTGTTTGCATTTGATAAACATTTTCTTACCTGTATCAATGTCCAGCTGTATTACACTGTTTTCACACAGGTGTGCTCTATATGCACTATAATGTACATTTCAATATTGCAATATTTCATTTGGAAGAATCACACCAAGAGTTATCATTTAAATTCTGCACAAAGCTGTTAAAAGTATCTCACAATCTTACTGGGCTGGCAAGTTTGGTTAAGAATCAAAGAATGAGTTACGACTTCAGCTGTGAGTGGTGATTTGGTATTGTCATAATGGAAGCCATGGGGCTGAGAACGTGTAAAAACATGTAAAGTGCTAAAAGCCAAATGAGTAGGATATCATGGTGTAAATGTTACCAAAGAATGCATTTGCCACTCCGATGGTAGTGATAGTTTTTAAAGATGCTGTATGTCAGATATGTATGCTCTTTTGTAACTTTTTTTTTTCTCCGAGTTTCTGAGGTTGAAGGAAGCACTTGACAAGAGGAAGCATGATGAAGAATTCTTGGCAATTAATTAGGAGCATTACAAATGAGAGTGATTCCCCATTAACTTCTTTTTTTTTTTGAAAGCATTGAAATCATGAGAGGAAAGAGCCCTGAAATTTATTCAGTGAAAATATGACTTGCCTGGAATAAGAAGATGTAAGTTTATGCATGAGTCCTGTCTGGTCAGTAAAACCTGTAAATGCACAGGTTGTGAGGATTTGTCTTCGAACATAAGAATCCACCGAGTTTTACCGAACACTATATGTTTCTTATTAATGTTAGCATTATAGTATGTAATGTAGGTCAGTGTTGAATGAGCACAACTGTGAGGGCTAAAATACTTAAAAAATTGACAATAAGTGTTAATGATTGAAGTGCAGACATGCTGATTTTTTGGGGGAAATATCAGAAGTTGGGGAGTTATCAGTTGGCTATTATTAATCCTTTCCTTAGCGCCTCTGATTTTTTTAAACCCTCTCATGTGATCAAAAACAAGGAAATAACAACAATTTTTAATTCATCATGATTAAGCTGCATGTGTGTCATGTAATTAAAGTTGGAGGTTGCTAAGCTGAAAATATAAAATCGGAAAGTCTCAGGGCCGAGAGTCCCGTGTGAATGTAGGCACTGATCCTAACTAGCAAGGGAAAATCTATAAATTCCCATTACTGCTACATTCATCAAAATCCCCTGCAGACGTTTGATTCTAAATGTCTTTTCCATCATGTTTTATAGTTATAGGATGTTTTCTACATGAAATCTTATTTTCAGTTCATTTAAAGTCAACAGAAAATCAAGCAACACCTTTTTATTTTCTTGACTCATAGATCCAGCCAGTATATTCTTATTATGGCTATATAAACCTAATGCAAAATGGCAGAAATAAGACAAGAACAGGAAGTGAATCTCTCATGAAAGAGGTCATTCAAAATCATTTATGTGTTTTTTTGTTTTTGGTTAAAAAGAACTGTAATACCAGGCTAAAATCACTGTGTACTGCAGGCATTTACAGGTGATGTGGTTATCATCTTTATTGGGTGGCAGTAGGATATATGATATGGAAAGGATTAACTTTAAAATAGTAAGCATTCTGAGCAAATTTGACGGAGGGGCAGGTAAATTTTTTTTAAAAAATCAGCTGAAACATCAGTAGAAGATAAATACCCAACATTTGATTTGAAACTTCGTTAATCACAAAAATTTACCTCACAGCTGTTGTTTTGTTACTTGGAGTAGTTATGTGATATAATATGTGTCTAGATTTTAGTCTTGCATATGTTTGTGGTATCTGAATTTCACGTGCACTTGCTGACTGTTTGTAAATTATCTGTGGATAAATGCAAAGCATAATACTCGAGTATCAGCCTGATTATTTCAGATTGCAAGAATAATAGTCCCCCATAACTATATGTCTTACAATTTTCAAATAAAATGTTGAAAATAAAAGGTTTCCTTTGTGAAAAGGTGTTTTATTTGTGTATTGATAGGGAAATAAGGAAATTATACAATAAATACAGTCAAGTCTTCAAATTAATTGAGAACAAAATTGTGTACCTTATTCTTAAGGAATGTCTGACCTGTTTTATCAATTGAAATTAGTCTCCACAATATGTATGTACGCAAAGTTGATCTTTGTTTTTTATATCATTCAGTCTTCTTCCCAAACTGGGGAATTGGGAGGGGGTTGGTATGGGTTCATGTGATTGGATGTGAGAGAATGGATTGGACATGAGATTTGTTGGGTCCAGTTGTTTTTTTTCCCCTCTGAAAGTCAAACCAAAATCATGTTATGTTATTTTTTGTTTGTTTTTTTTTATGTTTATATGGTTCATTCATGTTTACGCTTATTATGTATGGTAATGGAAGTTATAACATTTCTAGAACATTATTGTATCTGAGTAAACGGATCTTAATTTCTATTCTGCTCTTTGATTGCGTTTTTTTGTGTGGGTGTGTGAAATTGGTGTGCTGTCTCTGTTGTATATCTTTTGGGATGTAGATCATGTATTCTAATTCAGCAAATGAGTAGGCCTACTTGGGGGTACTAGTGAAACTGCTCTATTTGGAAATGGCATACATTGCCACCATAGCTACTTTTGTCACTATAATGCAACAGTAGCCTATACGCAGTAGATTATCACAATCCCAAATTCCAAGGGACCAGTTTGAATATTTGATTGTTAGGTATTCCATGTCAGGAGGCAGATTTATATGAAAGAATGGACTGGAGCTTTACAAATCATTGGACTTAATCTTGAGGCCCAAGACTGAGAGGTTCTATTGTAGTAATTAATGTAATGTAACAGAAAGTGCTATTGTTGAAACACTATAAATCCTATAAATCTTGTCTTTTTCCTGGACACTAAATGCCCTTGGGGCTGTTGATTTGACTAACGACTCAAGTCTAAAATTCATTTTATCTGCAGTTTTTTTGTTTGTTTTATAATTCGTCTGTGTTCTTTGGGCAGGCATGAGTCAGAGAACCATCCCATGTCTATCCTTAACAATCAGATAATTCACGCCAGACTATGGACATGTTTACATGAGGTTTCACCACTCTTCAAGTCACGATACTCGGGGGGTAATCCCATGGCTGGAAGTCCACTGGCAGTTTGATTTCATGCTAATTTATAAAACGGTAGTTATGTTGCTGTCAGCCACCCTGGGACACTTAGGGTGGTGTATTTACTTGCACTGTTTACAGCATCATCTGTGGATTTTAAAACTAGAGACTTTTCATTAATGTTTAGTAATAATAGCGCTTTGCATGCATTTTATTCAGGAATCATAGGGAAATCTAAGGTGAACATAACAATGTATTCCATGCTTAATATGTATAACACACGTAGGTCAGTGTGTGTTAAACTTTAGTTCATTTAATGAACCAGCAACAAGACTTTTATTTTTTTTTTAATTAACCCTGGCGTATTTTAACTACAGCACTATATCAGCTCTGATCTGGCTAAAAACCAAAACTATATCTGTGACATTTCGAAAGCGATGTCCCTACATCAACCCTCTTTCATCCAATGTTGGTTTGATTATTTTGTTCATAATATACTTGAGCTGTTACGGTAGGCTAGGTGTAGTTATGAGATTCTATCAAGTGCATACAATCTGCATCATAACTTAAATAAATTCTCTGCACTTCGGACTTCCTTCTGTAATATCTGGGATTTTCTTTTCGTTGCTGCAGCTTTAAAGTATTGTGTGCCTAGACCCATTTATTGTTTTTACAGAAGTCAGTGTATTTGAGTAATTGAGTAGCAAACATTACATAAGATAAGATATATAAACTTTAATGATCCATGCGTGGAAATTTCTTTTGAACAAGTGCATACCAACAAAAGATAATAACGTACGTATTACATCATTGTAAGAATGAAACACATCACACCCAGACATAGCATAGGTCTGCACACCCACTCACTCAGACCTACATATCTCCAGCACACGCACGCACACACACACGCAGAGGAACACGGCAGATCAGATTAATTATAGATAAGTGATACATAAATCATAAGTTTTTGATGGGATAACAATTGGTTCCTTGTAATACTAATAGTGGAACCGTTTCATGGTAATGTCTTCGTCACCAAACTTTTCTGCTTTGGTTTTCTTGTGCAAATAATCTCTGATTAGGTCATTGCTTCACAACAGACTCTCACAGCTGATTAGGAAAGCTCAACAGAGATGCCTCTCTTTGCTGGTGTCATTCCATAGCACATGGTTTCCATCAAAATCAAATGCACGTGGAGTTCCACGTCAGGTGTTGACAGTGATTTCGCTGCATTTTGTGTAGGTCGCATATTGCACAAGACCAGCCCTTTCTATTTATCAGCATAGAAAACTTCGGGCACAGAATATTGTACATGAAAATGTATGCATAATAGGCTACTACTATGACTACTGAGATTTGCAAGTCCTGTAGCCAGGCTGATGCCCACTTACATGACCTCATCTTTTTTTTATCCCAGCAGGCCAGATTCCACAAGGATTTTCTCAGCTTTTTGCAAATGCAATATCTTTCCTTGTCTATAGCTATGTACCACTATTCAGATGGGCATACTGAGGAAAATGTGAGTAAAATGCTTTCCCAAGGCACAACATGAGCTTGGTCCGGCAGGAGATACACTCAAGACCTTTCACTCTGTCAGTCCTGAGTCTAAACGCCACAACCGTTTGACCATGCTGGTTCACAAATTAATATACATGACTGATAGATCTGCAGAGGTTTTACAAATAAATTTACCTGGCCTTAGGATTCGGTAGGTCATTGACTTGGACTTGTTTTGAGACCTGCTGATCTAGAAGAACCTGTGATTTGAACCAAACTGACTTGCAAATATGAAAATTTTTAAAAATCGGACAAAAAGTAACGGGTATAACTGGAAACGAGCAACATACGCACACACAAGCGCCTGTCCCTGCGGACATTTGCAAAATTGCAGCTAGGCCTCAAAAAACGCGGATATTTGCGATAATTTGCGACCGTCATTTTCTGAGGGGACAGGTTAACCAATCCAGTCAGTCTGTCAACGTGTCCCGCCTCTCACTTTCCTTGCAGGCCACCTAACTTATATTACTTATAATCTTGACTTTCAGTTTCCTTTGTATAGTCATGTTCTGGGTTTTATTCGTCATCCTGGAAAGCGGACGCCGCTAAGAGATAACACCTCTCCACCTCTACTTCCAGCTCATTTTGTTTCATAGAGTGACAGTGATTTGACACCACCATGACAAGCACTAATCAGAGGGTGGGCTGGGAGGTAAGGTTGCATGTCGTTGGAATACACCTCAAGTATGCATTTTGAACATTAAAATAATGTGATCCACTTCTCTTTCCTTGCAGAGTGCTGGGCACTTCCATTTTCAAATTGAGTATAGTTTAAATGCAACATTGCTCATCAAAGTGCAACAGTGCGGTTTTTTGTTTTTGTTTTTTTTTTATTGTTGTTGTTGTGTTGTTAGTGGTATTCTTAGGAAAATGTCTCAAAGTGCAGTTGTTACTTGATTTCCAGATTTCACCCATGTATGTAAGACATATTCGTGAGAGTGATCATCGGTGTGGTTTTTGTTCTTCATATGATTTAAAACTGGCCGCAGTTTAAGCAACTTGCTACAATGCTACAAAGTGAAAATGACTGGCATCAAAATTGTGAATGACTTACTTGAAATTAGAATTATCTGACTCAGGCTTGCAACATGGTGACTTGCCAACAGCTCTGATCTTAAAAGCTGTAGACCCCTTTCTCTTCATAAACACTACAAACAATACTTGCACCACGTGTGTTACTGTAACACATATCAACACAATTATACAACAGTCCCAGGTCCGCATTTGTCGTATCTTCGATCTAAACAAGTTTAACTAGTTTATTTAACCAAAATCCTGACTACAACCGTAGTACGTGGGCAAACAAACAAACAAACAAACAAAAGTAAACTCGCAAACTCGCGATGATGTCGCATTTTGTAAATACAGGGTTGGGGGAAAATGGGATCACAGGCATATTTCTTTTTCCATGAAGAGGCCCAATTTTTTATAACATGGTAATGTTCTTAATTTTCTGACTGGCCCAGGAATTTTGATAATGCCATCAGCACTGGCCAAATGTTCTGAACCAGGTGATTCTAAAATCTGCATCCAGTTTCAGTGTGGCGAAACAATTTTATTATTGTGACTGGATTCAGGATCTGAGGATCGTGACTTCAATTCCCACCATGGTCTTGGATGAACATTTCATTCACTCATATCACTTGTGAAAGGGTATCTGGCTACAAGTTGTCAAAGATGTCCAAATGCCAGTGGTCAGCGCCTGAAAAGGCAGAGTCTCTGAATACTCCCCAAGGATTTGAACAAAAAAAAAATCTTAGTGTTCTGGCCTGCTAGGGTGATCATATAGAGTTACATGAGTAGGCATTTTGCATAGATTTGAGACTAATGAACCTCAATATCAAAGTTGTGGAACATAACCCTAAAGATCAATATATGGACAATACAGACTAAGCATAAGAAAGTGCAGAATGCCATGACGGTAGGACCTAAGGATACCGAGCTCATTTCAGAGTTACTAAAATAACAGCATGAAACTTTCACCGAACCTGGATGATTACATGGTGACAATATGTATTATTACATGCAATCACACAAAGCATACTTATTCCGTAGAACCCAGAAATTGAACAAACTACCGTACCTACAAAGTGGCAGCGGTTTAGCTCATACGCAACGTTTTCTCCACAACACTTAGCACTTTTCCTCATAGCTCCGCTCCTGAAAATCGTGTAATGCTGTTTAGCGATACTGTACTCCCGTCATTGCACTGGGCGTTGGTGCCATCTGTCAACACACGAATACGCGTGGGACTCCCCAGGCATTTCTGAGGAGTTTAACTAGCTTTGTAATACACTGCGCATACTGTATCACTGCAAGTCAGTCATGGATAGTAGATACGTGTTTTCTCTTTCTCACTGAGTGTGTGTAAGGGCTATAGTTTAATTTAGAGAGGGCTCAAAAACATAGCCTAGAGATGTATCCAGCTCAACTTCAAAAAAGAAAAAGGACATTCGATTCCTATTTCCATACTCGGCTATTAATTATATTTGTGCTATTCATTTGCAGGAAATTTTTTTAAAAGGCACATGTAATATATACTAATATATAAATTGTCATGTTGATGAATTCGGAGAAGGAAAAGTATTTTTCACATTTGATGTTATGTAATAGGAACTTTAAGAGAGAGTTGTATTCAAATTTCAGATATTACATAATGTGTATAGCCTCTCTCTCTCTCTCTCTCTCTCTCTCTCTCTCTCTCTCACACCCCCCACCCCCCCACACACACACACACACGCGCGCGCATTTATTTATTTAAAAAAAAATATTGTTTATTTTACTACAGTACATGTTTTGCCGAGTATTTATTTACTTGAATTCGCAACTTATAGTCTAGGCTGATCACTTATCCAATGGCACACTTAGCTTTCCAAGGAAGATGGGCTGTGGGCATGAAGCTGATTTTCAGACACGCTGTGCCAGAAACGTCTGGAGTTGAAACCAACAATACGCGAAAGTGGCAGATTTTTGTTTATAAGGTTTTGAACCTTGAATAGCACCTCAATAATAAGTTAAAAGAAAGCTTTTGTTCTCAAGATTTGATCTCAAATGACCCATAATGTCACAAGAAGGCACATGCATATGGCATAAATATCCGGGTAGTGCGATCATAATGTGCTTTACAATCGGATGTTGGCTACGTTTGTTTGGTCCCCGCGGGTGCGCGAAAGGGGCGGGCCTTTAATTCTGTGGACAGTCTACCACTCATGTAAGCGACAGAAGGGGCTACGACTGATGCGGAGGTGCTAGAGAAGAGTGCGCTGACTTGCGAGTAGTGTTGGCTGTACACTTGTAACACTTGTGACATACTCAACCGCTGCTTTTTATCATATTATCTTCGAAACAAGATTGTTGATAAACAAAAAACAACAACAAAAAAATCCACTAGCAAATGTAAAACCGTATGCAATCGGGTGAAAAGGCACACTCTCCTATTATTATCATCAAGGAGGAGGAATGTGAGTCCAATGTGATAATTCCCGTAGTTCTTACATAGATCTATTACCCTGGGAGGTGTGTCGCCTGGGATTGTAGTTATTTGACCAAACTGCTGTGAAAAAATGCTGAGGAAATGAGAGGATTGCCTATGTTCCCGCAGTCTCAGTATAGACCTTAATTCAACATGAAAGTCTTTCTCCACATTGATTATCCATTTGATCTCGGTAGTAGGTACAATTCAATAATATAGTAGCCTAAATAGTAAATACCTTTTCTAGGCACACAGGCATAAAGCCGGCTAACCCAGGGTTGGTTGTAGGTAAATTCAAGATCGTGCTATCACCCATTCCAGGAGAGATGAATGTCGGATACCTGATATCCCCATATAAAACTGTTTTTTTGAATCTTTCTGGGTGAGGCATTCATTATTGGCTATCTTTATGGCAATCTATAGTAATAAATGATCTACGCCTATCCAAAAGTGTGGTACATAAAAATATGTAGGCCTACCCAATAACGCATTGGGAGAAGGTGTCGATAAATATATTGTTCTTTTGTATGAGATGAAATAAGTAGGTTAACTCAGCTCCAAACTAATTAGATCTCCGAAGACTGTTAAAAACGTGCCGTTAGTTTGTGTGTTTGCCTGTATTAAACAAAAGTATTGGTATCTCTGTATCTAAAGTGAAACCTGGAAAATACAAAATTGTATTCACGTTCTGGGATTTCATGTGTTGGTGATACATAATAATATAAACCTCCATTTTGAAAGAAAAAAGATCCAATGACTACAGGAATGCTTGCAGTTTTTCTCTTCATAATAGCCAATATGCTACAAACACTACAAATGAAGTTCAGATGAGTGGGGAAGGGGGAATATATTTAAAAGAAAAAAAAAAGGCAAAAATACCCCGCTGCGAGCAGGATTCGAACCTGCGCGGGTATAACCCATTGGATTTCAAGTCCAACGCCTTAACCACTCGGCCATCGCAGCACCGCCACAGTTTGTGACAAGAAAAACGTCTATTGTGAGGGCCCAGAAGTCGGTCCCTGCACCAAGGGGTTCGATTTGGTTGAAATTGTTAAATATTTTATTTGGTAGTTGTTTCATTGAAATAGAGCTAAATAATTGCACTATCTCAGATTTTAGTTAATTGTTAATTTGCACCAAAGTCACTACCGTAAATTAAAATTTAAGGTCGCAGTGTTAATTGGAAAACAGAACCTCAATATTGAATGTATTACGGAAATAAGAGCGCCCTCTCCAGAACGGCGTCAAACGTGCCAGTTAAGCTTTTGCTACCAGACGGCAGTTTCCGATCAAGCCGAGATTTTAGAGCAAACAGTGTGGGAATGATGGCCTATGTATAAAATTATTGCTTTTGGGGCTGTGATGGATGTGGCATTATGGTTTGATTTAAATTAGAAAAAAATATGACTACAGTTAAGAAATCAGACTGGTGTTGGTGACTGAACTTGGGGTATTGACATAGACTTAATCACATCCCGTCAAGCAAAACTGCTAGTTCAGATATCATTATGTCAGGTCGATTCCTCTTGATTACGTGAGGGTTCGACTCTGTGAAAAGTTAAAAGAGGACTTACAAACTGGAGACAGTGAGTGACCACAGTGGCCACTTGAGGTGTTGATACCGAGAATTTGACATTGAAGCGGTGTAAGTAACTGGCAAATTACAATGTTTTGCGGAAGTGCTTCATGGATGATTGAGTCTATTTATTGATGAATTTCCACACAACTGAAACGACATGTTTATCTTGGACTGAAGGATGCGATAATCGTAGATTCCTGCAAACTGTGTACACAGTGCAATGGATCGAGAATAAATTCATACCGACAGAGTTTCCAAGGTAAGCATTGAAAAGGGAGTCTAGACTAGATCTAGACTAGGCCTTTTCTGATATGATTGTAGGCCTACACATCCACTTTATGATCCACCGATTCAGATGAAAACAACTGGCCAGGCTATCAACCTTTCCCCACACTTTTTACTCATTAACTGCAGTAGTTGCCAGTAGCGGAAAACATTCCTAGAAATCGGAGCTCAAATCCATGGCTATTTCATAGTTTCGTTTCTAATGTTCGACCCTTTGTAAGCGCTTCCATAACACTAAAGTGATAAAACTGGGCCAATCTGATCTTGCCATCCATAGGCATAGTCTAGATCTTCTAGACTCTAATCTACACTCTAATTATCATGGCCATTTATGACACCAACAGACAACAGCTAGATGATGTAGACTAGTCTAGACTACAAGAAGTACAGTAAGTGATTATTATAGCTTAGGTAGACTGGTGATAGAGTAAGAATAAGAGCTGTTCAAACTAACTTGGGGCCACAGGCCTGATGAAGCTCTCCTTTAAATTATTATAGAAATCTTTCACAGTAGTCTAGACTAGTACCATTACCGACAGTGACAATAGTGCTGATTTGATGATCATTCTAGATTTATAAAATCTTTTAGTGAGGACTTCCAAAAGCGCCCAACACATCTTTAATTGATACTGCTGCCTGTTTCAGTAGGCATTAGATTAGGATTTGGAACGCATCTTGGTGGGTGTTTGGTTAGGAATCTTGTGTCATTGGGCATTGAGGTTAAGAGCTTTATGAAGGCTTTAGGGTTAGATCTAGATCTAGTAGGTAGAGGCTGTCTGGGAAACCCTTCCGCTTTATATGTTTTTCGAGGTGGAAAACTGTTAATGTTAAGTATGGTAAAAGCAGTCGACTTCTGCTTACTTTTTTCAGTTCACAATGGACAAACATATGTTCAAATATGATACACTGATAGTCATGACTCTTGCAAGTGCCCCGCACTTTTTTTTCACTTCCATATCTGGTATTTTCATGTGTTTATGTTGCATGTCTTGATGACTGGAGATGCAATAAGGGGTATAAGTAGGTATCCCAAACCAATTTTCAAAATTGATTCAAAGTAAAATAAGTTTGTATATTCATACAGAGCTTGATGAGACGAAAAAAATGATACCAAGATCTTCTCATTTGGTAAAAAACTAAACGAGATATGAAGTTTTAAAATCTTCCTGGACTTAAAAAAAAAAGGGACTTGCGTGCCATGGCGCGTAATGCAACATTTGCATACATGCGATTTCTAAAAATAGCAATTCATACCCCATGTAATACATTTTTATTGTAATATAACACCCTGTCTATGCATAACATAAATAACATGCTTACAGAGTATATATTCTAAAAACTACAGGACTGTGAAAATGACCTAATGCATTAGCATTACATAAATATTTGGCACTTTCATGTTGAAACTGCCATTTTTGAGATCCTGAAACTTGAAAAGTTGTAGAGATAGAGGATCAAAACTTATTGCCTTCTTTAAGCTGTATGTACAGATAATACTTAATTTTTTTTAGCCATGTGGCATAATCAATCTTTGAGTTATTGGTCTTCAGTATCGGTCTTTCGTAAAATTTTGCACATGGGAAGAAAATACCCGCGAAACAGGTAAAATTCGAAAGTCCATAAAATCTTTATTTTCAAAGATATCCACATGAAATTTGGTACACTTATAGAAGCCTTCATGCTGATTCTAGTAAAGCTAACATTTTGCTTCTACACTTAAATTTTAGGTGTAGAGATAGTATTGCCAGAAGGGATAATGCAGTGAAAATGCTAAGCCAATCGTGGCGCGTCGACCAATCAGGTCCAAATTTATATATTATAGCCTACTTTGACTGAGCTTTTCACTGGTACCATGTTGGAACGATTTCGCAGTAGTGAAGAGGGATTTATTTGATGAAAGAAACAGACCATTTTTGAACCGGGTATTTCATCATTTTCATTTACACTGACCCCTATGATTTGCACACCATCAGAAAGGTCATTCAATTCCGGTTATTTTGATATGCATTTCGTGTGTGTACGTTGAAGTGCCGCGAGTGGCGGGCGATTTGTGTAACACATGGTAAACTGGGGACAGAAAACCAGCGCTGTTTTCGCCGATTCGTGATCTTTTTCAAACGATCCTTGCAAATACTGTAGTGTTATTAGCCACAAACAGAAAACACCATATGAAAAAGAAAAAGTAAATAATTATTGTGATATAAGTTTTATGCAGATAAAATAACAGGAAGACAGACAAATTTTGATATCAAAGTGACCAAAATAGTCACTGTCGGGAAATTTTTCACCCAACAGTACTGGATGGTTTGGGATACCTAGTATAAGTGGAAATATTGTTTGTGTTATGAGATTATGGAGTAGAAAGATTAGTTGACATGCAAGTAAATCAATCACTTCCCGTCTAAAATGTGTTTGAAAATGAAGGTTTACACCATGATCAGCTCATTTCCTAGCGAGTTTCATAAAGATATTCTAACGATCACTGTCTACATTAATGCTATGGGCCTGTCCAACTTAACTTTGGCATTATATATTAGATTTTTTTTTAATCTCCTGTCCCCATCATATCATGAATCTTGTGTCATGGGGGGGGGNGGGGGGGGGGGGGATAATCTTAAACAAGAGAGAACAATATGTCACCATGCACTACTTAGATGATCAAGAGAATGCTGAAATTACACCACTTCTGTTTTTTTTTAACGGAGGGCAGTTGGCCATTATGAATGAAGTAGTCCGTCACTTAGTCAGGAAGTACATTGAAAGAGCCAATTCAGGAGGATAATGTTTTAAAATCTTAAATTGCTATAATGGTCATCATGCCTGTCAGGAGATCAAACATAGATGGCTGCGGACTTGTGGTTGATGCTTTGCTTTTCATTTTTAATAATTTCATCTGCATTTAGAGTTCTCAGAATTTTATTGATTTAAAGTAGTTACAAACAATAAGTCTGTTTTGATATCAGAAATAAAACATTGTCGCCTCAGAGTTGCACAGGCTATAATATATGTGTTATAAGAAATTTCTTATGGGCGCACATCTGGGTGCACTTTCATATACACAGCACATGTCTGCTATTACTCAGAAGGGGCCTTCTAGATCTAGAGGATGTCATAAGCTAGGAAGCAGTGAAGTGTAGTTGGGTATTTTTAGTGATCCAATGATGGTTTTATCAGTCCTGTTGTTTTATCTGTGATGATCATAAACAATGCTTTCCAAACAGATTTATTATCACTAGCAAACTTTGTTTATTCTTCTTGATACATGAACCTGTGTCATCCTGTCATCATATGTTAATACAGTCGAGCACAGAAAACTCGAACACACTAATCTCGAATTCACGGAAATGTCGAACGCTGTTATCGGCCCCTTTTAAATGCCTCTATTTTCTTTGTATTGTTAACACGATTTTCTCGAACTCTCAACACGCATTTCTCGAACGATTTCATCATCATCTACCCGATCTCAAAGCGGCGAAATGACCGAAAAAGCCTTTCTTTGTCTGGCGTTGCTCGTCCCAGTGTTAGTGATAAGGGAAAGGTGTGCGGGAGTGCCGTGGTAATGGGCAAGGGATCAAGACAATGCTTTGTGTGGCTCTATTGAATCAGCGGGAGGGGGGTGGTGTAGTGATTGAGCATGCAGAGCGACCTGGCGAGTGGTGGAACAGGTCAACACACGCTGCGATAAATTTTATTGCGTCGAACATGACGCGATGCGCATAGAGTGGCGTGGCGGGGCGATAGGTAATAGTAGACTGGCAATAGTGCCGCTCCTCATTTCTTTCTTTTCCTCGAATAACGTCGAACACATCAGGATTACACTTATGCACTGAAGTTCGATCTACTCTGACGAAATCGGGTGATTTTCGTCTTCTGTTCATTAAATTCAGTTTGTTTGTCATGATTTTATGTGGAACGTCGGAAACAGGGAAGGGTGGTAATTCTAATTATGTTAAGATCAGAGCAGATTAGTGTCGTGTGGTTATCTCCCTTTACCAGTCCCTCTAGTCGATGGTAATTGTGAAAATATTGCCGTCATGGGAATCTCGAATTACGGAAATCTCGAACACTTTTTTCGATCCCGGAGAAATTCGAGTTTTCCGTGCTCGACTGTATAACAATATAATGATTACTGCCTAGATTGTAAGATGATTCAAAGCCTCTGGAAACAAAACAGAGGCAAAGTTCAGTTATTAAGATAGGGAGTGGTAGATATCTTTTTCAATGTGTGCTTCTCTGCTATTTGTAATAAAAAACTTCCAAATCACTTGGTCCCTTAAAGTGACTGTTGTGCTATGTCCACAGGTTGGATGAACAACCAGATCTGAATTCTAATCATGAGTTTTGTCAAGAAGATGCTTGGTCAGCGGGGAGTTGGGGATTCAAGCCAAGCTGGTCAGGCCCAGGATAACAGTCTAGGCCTCATGCATCTCCGCAAGCTCTTCACAGAATTCAGGCATCCCACAGTGAAGTCAACCCAGAAAAATCAGGAGGAGAAACTGTACAGCATGTTGCCTTTGTTTATTAAGGTTTGTTTCATATCAGATGTCAAATATCAGAGTGTCGACAACTGCAAAGACACTTTGTCCTTCTGAAAGTTAAACAGGTCAGCAGAACCCTTAGGTTTCAGTATTCAGGAACTCTGTGAGCACATTTTTGAATTACAAATTACATACCATCAGCCTTGTTTTGCTGACTCAGAAAATGTTGAACAGGTGGGCTGATGTGAAAAAGAAATGACTTAAGGCATGTTTTATTCAGGGTTCTGTATTAAGAGTACCTGTAGTAACACCTATTACTGATCATTACATGAGTATCTTGTTAAAGGGTTGAGGAGTTAATCTTGCTGCAACAAGCGCTGCCAAATTAAACCTTTGCAACCCAGTAAAATAGAACATTTAGGTGGTGTAAATCTGAATACTGAGATTTAGTCTGTTTTGTCTGCAGCAATGTATTTAGATTATGAGAATATTGATTATTGCAATGCAGGCAACTGAAATGCTGTTATTTCACATTTTATTTACCAGATTTGATGAGAAATGAAGTAAATTGTAAAACTGATTATTTCACAGATGAGCTCTTAATATAAAATTTAAAAAATCTTGAGCATTGGACAGGCATTGTAATACTTGATGTGGCAAGTCTTATTCTATTCCGCCTTTAAACATCTAATCTGCCCATTCCTCAGGTCTTTGAGAACACCCACTCTCATGAAATGACAGACAAATGGGGAGATATTCTTCAGTTTTGCAGTCATGTATCCAAGCTCATGGTGACAGAAATCAGGAGACGAGCATCCAACCAGTCAACAGGTAAGACCTGCTGCCCACAGTTTCATGACAACATCATAATATGCAAGAAATAAATAAAGTTTGTGTGGCTGACAAGGTCAGTGGGCTGCAGTAGAGTGGTTGTTAGTGGGATATTCCCCCATTTCCGTTTCAGTATCTGATTCAAGATTTTTTAAAATGTACCAGTCAATGGGACTAATATTTCTATATCCCAGTAGTGAACATTTCTGTCTTGTCTGCATAGAAGCACAACACTTTTCAGTCAAAAGCTATCATATTTGTTATCTGTACCAGGGTTCATGTGCAGCATTTGAAATTTTGAAGCGGGAGAAGACTTTAACTGATTATTGATATTCAATAACATTGAACTTCATACTGTGCTTTGCCTTGAGCAGTGTCGAGTACTGCAAGTTCTGTTTGAAAGACATTGGTATAATATACAGTAATCAGCATTCTGTCTTTCTTCAGGTTAGCTTTCATTAGTGACCAGTATTGAATTCACATCTGGACTGTCAGAAGCTTGGAGGTGTTTTATATAAAGTACAAGTACATGTATCTAGCCTTTGTTTCCATTTAATAACATCATTACTTTATAAGGAGATATGATCACAAAGTAGGAATTTATGTGATCAAAATTGTTTTCTTTCTATTTTACAGAAGCAGCAAGTTGTGCTATAGTCCAGCTTTTAGAGATGGAGTCACCAATTGAAAATGGCAATGGCTGGATGCTCCTGACAGCTCTAAATCTGTTATCTCTGGGTGGCAACACTTTGATAGATTGTATGACTGCAGCCTCTCTCCCTTCAACACTGGTCAAGTGTCTGTATCTGTTCTTTGATCTACCACCTGTGGAAAATGGGGACCAGCTTCAGCCTGGCTGTGAGTTCACACCTATGGAGAGGAGAATATTACTTCAGAAAGTCTTTGTACAGGTAAGAAGTTATAATAATACATCAGCACTACTCTGATGAAATGACTGAAGTGCAAGGAAAGCTGTGTTAAGAAAATTGATCTATAGTGCTTACGTTCAGCACTGGTAAACCAACACTTGAGCTTCGACTTAAAGAATTTAACTGTTGATAATGGGATTACACCATGAAATTTTTACACCACATACCTTCCTGATGTACACTGTTTTGTTATTCATTTTGCATTATAAACAAACTTTTTATTCTGAAACCATGCATTGTGAAGGTATCCTCAAGATCATACATCATATATCACTCAGCTAGCCTTGATGTAGCCATATAACTAACTAAATTATGAACAAACTCATTGATCTTTATTTTTATGTCACTTTGTGGATTCTTCTTCATTTGTGATAATTCTTAAATTTTGAATATAGTCTGTGAGGAAAGGTGGCATATGCATGTGTAGATGAGATTGTGTTAACACATTTCACATATCACTAACAGTCTGTCAGGTCACCACTATCATTTGCCACTCTGCAGGTGTTGGTGCGGCTGTGTAACCACACATCTCCTGCAGAGGAGCTGGCCCGTAAAGATGATCTGAGCTTATTGTTCAGTGCCATCACTAGCTGGTGCCCCAGGCATAACGTCATGTGGAGACAGAGTGCAGGAGAGGTCCTGGTCACTTTGTCACGGCATGGACTTACACAGCATGTTGTCACTTATATTCATGGTAGGTCAAGGCACAGTAATAAAATCAGGGCACTGTCCATGGTAATTGAAACAGTATTTTTCAGCATAAAAGGTCAGCAACAGAATTGGAAGGGATTTCTAGAAATTCCATTATCTGATTAGTAACCTTTTTGAGTAGTAATCATATAGGGTTAGGATAACACAGTTGAAGCTTATATCTGTAGTCCTGCATTACTTGCCACAAGTTATATGTCTTTAAGTGTATGAGGAAAGGTTATCAGTGATGACCTGCAAACTTGATGTTTTTCCAAATATAGCCTGGGGCAGTTGTAAGGCTCATGGTCTTTTTATGTTTACTAGATTAACTTCCTGTTCTACTAATGGGATCAACATGGCTGAAATATGAATTCACAGGGCATAGAATAGACTACTGATAATGATCTGAATGTCCCATTATCAAGCAAGAGAGTCAGATAACACACTGGATACCCAGCATAATGAAAGATACCATAGATGAATGCCTTTGACGCCATGGAAAAGTTTGACCATACCAGGCGATCGGAATAACCCCATCCCAAAATAATTAAAAGTCAAACAGAATAAGAAAAGAGGTATTCTGCTGATTACACATGTCTAAAACATATGTAGGCATGTCTTTAACTCTTCCTGGAAATCTGATCCTTCTGCAGTCCACACCCATGGACGAATATAGCAAGGGGGCCCTCTGCTTTATATACATCTGGAGTGTATTGACTTAGATTATGCTGCTGAAGGCATGAATATTAATGTTCTTTTTTTTTTATCATTGCTGAAGTGATGATTCTTAGTATCAGAGAAATCTCCCTGACCATCATGTTATGAGCCTTTTGCAAAAGTAGCTGTCTTGCATATTTCACTGTATACTAAATTATTTAAAGTCCACCGACATAGACCTTTATATTTATAAGGCCAATTTTTGGTTATGAGTTGTGCTTAACTGTGTAGGAATCAGTGAACCCATCACAAATTTTGTCATAAACTACTGTATTCTTAGGTTTAACAACAGTATTACATTTGATGACATCTAAAATCTGCTTGCTTGTTGTATTTTAGAAAAAGGATGTGTTCGTCACTGTATAGAGAACATGCAGCGAGCTCAGGACCTTTCCCCTCTGGAACTAGTGGAAATGTTTGTCACAGTTTTCTGCTTCCTGAAAGATTCCAGTGAGGTGTCTCAGCTACTGCTGGATGATTTTCGCACTTGTCAAGGCTACATCTTTCTCTCAGAGTTTTTACTCAAGTAAGACATGTACTTCTTATTAGGGGTGGTAGAATGCCAAAAATTTCAAGAGGACAGGAAAAGTCGGATTTGAAAGACTGGGCATTAGCAAGACAAGAAAGTAGAACAAATGACAAAGCAAGTTCCATGTTGAACTGAGACTTGGACTCGTAGCTTGATCTTAGTTTCTGAAAATTTTGCAATCGACTGTACCATCCCTTTGCACATGTGATGTTGTCTTGTGGTTGTATCATGTAGTTTAAAACCATGTTAAAATTTTACAGAGTATATTATTTTCTCTGCTCATAGAATTTTTTGCAGCAGTGTTCATGTGACTTGGGACAGGATCTAGCATAGTTTTTTGCGTAAGCTGCAATATATTATTTTTATCAATATGAGATTAGATGTCCATCATAATATTTGGAAACACTCCTCATGGGAATTTTACTTATTTAAGACAATTCTAGTTTCAAAAACAGGGAACAGGATAGAGCCCAAAAGTCTACAATGGAGCCTTGATATAAAGTACTCTTTTGATAAGCACTTTTTGTTATTAAGTATGAATTTTACATACACAGATACATTATTATTGTATCATTTCATTATTCGGTTGAACTTTCGTATTAACTATATAATTAACTATGCCTCAGTAACAAATATCAAGACTCGATTAATGTGAAAGAATGTGGAGAAAATATTTTCAGTATTAATTAATATTATATAGGGACATATATCAGTCAGTGCCTTGCAAATGGGTCATTGTGGCTAGACTATATGAATAAGATTTCTGACCCAAAGTTTGGAAGAGTATAATGATTGTGTGGGCTAATGGAATTGATCCTCCCCAGTGACTCGGACAAAGCCACTTAAACCTTTAGGTGTCAATCTTTTAAGAAATCCTGCCTTTTTCCCTTGGTAATTTCATATGTGGTTAACTCATCAACTAAATGGGCATATTTCCTGTATTGAATTGGCATCTGTGGGCTCAGAAATATGGTCCCTGTGTGAAATTTATGACTGAGCTATCGCAATTTAACCCACAGACTTGAACTAGACAGTGCTGAAGAGTCTGTGCAGGCATTGCGAAACCTGGTGCTCCTCGTGGGCTCATTGACTACTTGTGGCTTCTCGGAGATGAAACCTAGTCACAGTAACACAGGTTCCCTGTTCCAGATGCCTGGCTTCGCTGTACCTAGCCCCTCAGGAAAAGGTGAATAATCATTTTGTGCCTTGCCTGTTGCAGATCGTTTTGATGTTGTAGTGTTGGTGTCCTTGTTTTATGTTGTTTCTCTTTGACCTGCATTACTTCCTCCCTCTTTATGGTGCTTTAAATATGTCTGGTGCTTTAAATATGTCAAGTCAACAGTTTACCACAGTGACATGATAATGAGATTACATGCTATATGCAGTATCCCATATCTTTGCCAGAAAAAAAGATCTGTGTTAGAATTTATGGAGTGGTACCTGCCACTGCTGGCAATGGAAGTAAGTTAAGAATTATGATACCTGAGCAGGACCCTAGGATATATTGACTTCAACTTGAAAGTCGTGCAAAGTAACACAAAAGCAAGCAAGAAAGAAAAGAAGAAGGAAGCATTTTAATGGTGTGAGTCATAATTATCTCTTCCTATTGCTTTTTTTAAAGATAATTCTTCCTTGTTAAGATGTTGCAATGGCTGCTGGCTGGCAATCTCATTCTTTGCTTTTAATTCACTTGTGTGTTTTTTAAACTGAGACCACTCTTTTCCTCTATGTTGATATGTCTGTTATTGATGAACTAAATATGTATTTTACTCTGCCTCAACCTCCTCCCTTCCACCCTACACCACTGCCTCAGATATCTTGATATTATGGCTGTTAATGTTGGATTCACACCTTATTTGCATGTTTTTCCACACAGCAATGATGTGCAGTAAGCATTAGTTACCATCAATTTTGCATGGCCTGAAGTCAGCTCAGGCTTTATCTGCCAGTTCTTTTTTTTTTCCAGTTTCCAGTGTGGATATGCCATCCATACTGATCTTGTCTTATTCTACTTTTTCTTAACCTTCCCAAGCTACAGTCAACAGCACTGTTTTGTTTTCAGCCCATGCTGTTGTCATAGATAACCGCATCTTTTTCTTTATGCAGTCACAGACACCTGAATCATGCTGTTTAAGCCTGGTCGTGGGATTGCAAACCTGTGCAATGTTTGGTTTTGTATTTTTAAGGTCTGTCTCACAATTACAGACCTCTGCTTTGCTATATTTTCAAATATAATGTGGTTATTCATGCAAGAATTACTCTTGCTTCATTCAAGGAATGGAAGAACAATGCAATAATTGTTTAAAATTTAGAAAAAAAAAACATTATCATGCACCCGATAACTTTTAGCCAGCTGATAGAATGCCTTGAGCATGAAGCCTTATGCACCTTGACTTTGTGTGATTCCAGTGTTCTAGACAACTTAATATTCTGTCTAGCTCTTTCTGTCACATTTACAAAAAAGCAAAGGCACCTTGCACCTTGTTAAGTACAAAGGACACTTTGCTAAATGCAAAAGACATAGACAAAATCTTTTCATTTCTGTTTGTTTGTCATCCTTTGTTTTGTCTTTTCTAGTAATGGAAGTATTGCAATGTAGGAAGACAGGTCAGATCTCTGCTGCTTCCTTGTGCTTTCTTTTTGTTTAGTTTGTTTGTTTATTTCAGATTCTAAAACTAAGAAAAAGTCAGATAAAGGTCAAGTATGTTTTGTTTGTATGTTAACGCATGTTTAGTGCTTCTTGTTTAGTGTGTGCACATTATTTTACTATGTGTTGTGGATTGTGATGAAGTATTCTGTGAATTGCTTTCAGTTGTTATTTGTCCCTGTTTTAGTTCCATCAGCTCACCTTAGTGCTTGATGATTCTGTGATATGCCTGCTAAAAAGAGGCCGCTTGCAAGAGCCACATCTTTCTTTAAACTGATCACGTAGTTGCTCACATTCACATTCACAGTTCACATGCTCACAACACAGATGGCAAAACTTTATTAGACATATAATTTTGTGATCAAAATGTAAACGTTAATGTTCATGCACAGTCCATAACACATTAGAGGGGCTGGCTAGCAAAGTTCGTTGTAAAGGCTGAGGACAGGTGAGTGTAATGTGACAAGATGCTGTGACTGGAACTGTTTGTGGATATATCTGCATGTCATGTATGTGTGCTATTTATGTATATCAACAGATGCAGTGAGGATTGTGGATGAAGGTGGAGTATTCACATTTCCACATAAGCTCTTATTTGTTTGTCTCTCCTGGAGTGATTATGAGCAATCAAAACCTTGTATTCAATATGAATGTAATACAGGATATAAGAATTCCTCTCATATTTGCTAATAATGTTTGGGTTTGGGATATAAGAACAGGTCTGTTCGCAGCTTAGGCAATTCCAACACATGACGATACTTCATAGAGTCTCAGGTTAAAATGAAAGAGTTGTGGAAATAGTCCATGCCACTCTGAATATAGTACCAACATCGTTATCAGCTTTTTATACTGAGATACTCAGGGAGTTGTGCAGGGTACTTGATGGACTTGTTTGCCTACTTTTATCAATCTCTCAGTGGTGATGAAAATTTTGCTTGCACATGTCAAGCAGGTTCACAGATGTAGAACAAGCATTCTGCTTGTGCAGATGTTGTTCAGGTAACGGAATATGACTATTTGTCATGGGATAGTACTAAAAGAGGATTTACATATTTGACAGAATGTTCCTGACAAATACCAGATATGTGGTTTTAATATATTGTATCAAGCGAGTATCAGCAGTGGGAAAGACCTGTTCTATGGCATGAACTCAAACAGTGAGTGTGTTGTGTCATTGAGGTTGATCACATGCGCAGTGTGTTTTTCAGAGGTGGGATGGAATTATAGCCTAACATTGTTAATAGTAACATCATATATCACATAATGTGCTGGTAGCCTGCTTGTATCATCTTGGCTCTTTCTCTTTGCTCTTTCAAATTTCCTGTATAAATTTGGGGCAACTTTCTTGACATGCAGTCATTCTGAGTTGTCATTGGAATGTTTGTGTGTGAGGGGCATGAATTGTTGAATCATGATATTGACTATCTAGGCGTAGATCGTGAGTTCAAAACTATGCTGTTCAGAAAATGTAGATGCTGATAAATGATACTGGTATGACCAAGACACCATTAAAACAGACTTAATGATATGGTCATGACATCGAGAACTTGTAGAGAATGAGGTTGTGAATTCTCAAAGCGTAGATCCATAGCATGAAGCAGCTATGTGAATGGGGTGTACCTCTTCAGTTTCAACTGTTTGTGTTGTTTTGTGGGATCTAACAACGCAGATAAGTAGTCCAGTGTCTGTTGCTAACCCAACTATGTTAAAGTGATTAATTCCTTGCCCATTGAGTCACTAAGCCCATCTCCCAAAGGGCTCAGGGAGAGTGAATCCAAAGTTGCAAGTTAGCATTTTATAACTCTTAAAGGCTTTGGGTAGGCAGCTGGACCCTTTGGGGCAGTCACACGGGGCTTTGGGGTAGTCACACAGGGCTTTGGGGTCCTTTCAGATGCCCATTAGTTAGATCCTCCATTGGCAGGAGACCACTGCAAGGGCCTGACCTTGTCACACCAAAGGGGTAGGCAGTGCTAGGAGTGGGGTTGAAGGCCCCCACTCTAAAATTGGTGGCTCTGCGGACTTCTCCTGGTCTGCCACATGGTCCAAGTTTTGAGCTGCACAGCTATAGAGCTGAAATATAAAGCAACCAAAGACATACTGTTGCTTCATCAGTCGTAATATGACTGACCACTAATATTGGCATCTGTGTGAAACATTTGAAATTTGACTGGTCCTCAAGCATAGAAAAATACTAAAGTACCCTCAAGCAGATTGTTTGCTGTTACACAAGAATGAAGACGGGATGCTCATTGGATGAATATCCGCACCATTTGAACTGGGGGCAGCCCAGGTCAATGTCTCATCAGTTCACCCAAGCCTGTAGGTCCTAACCACTCTACTGCACGGCATTCAGCCTTGTTATGAGTGCTAGTTTGCTTTATGTAAACCAGCAAGAGTCTAGCTTTCCTATGTTTGTTTCAATTGAAATAAGGCCTAATGTCTTGTTTTATTGCTTTTGACACAGTCTTCTACAGTTGCTAAGAAAAATACTTCAAGAGGCCAGTTATTAGCTTTCACTTTTGGTATATCAGGCTTCTTTGAGAGCTTTGCTTTGTAAATACAGTCGACTCCGCATAATCGCCTTTTCCGCTTAATCACCTCGTTTCACAGGGAACCGAATTTTTTTCTGTATAAGAGTCACTGGATAATCGCCTCTCACTCCGGATAATCGACCACTCTTTAGCGCCCGTGAATTCAAAGATCAACGATTGAAGGATTACAGTGACAAACAAATATGTACACAGACGATTGAACTGCGCGATGGATGGCAAACCAGTTGACTGAGTGAAGCTGCCACGCTGAAATAGGTGTGATAAGCCTTCCCTCCCCACCTCCCCCTTCCCTTGTCCACCCTTCGTCCCACACTACACATCACCGCCGTCGCTCATCCAGTAATGCTAATGTGCCAATAGCCATATAGTCTCCACTCACCACGCCTTCTGTCTCAGTGAGGCGGAGAATGTAAACATCATATTGGTGGATTTTGGCTAGATCAGAGAACATGTCATTTGGATGAACGGTCGATCCCGACAGTGCCATCCTACTTCTTATTGTCTGTTGGGCTACTGCGAGGTGGCCAGTGAGAGAGACCGCGGAGATCAAACATTTTGTGCGCTACAGTACCATCAGACTCGAGTCTGTCCTGACTCTGGCGACGAGAAGGCGTCAGTGCACGACATCAAACAATGACATCAAAGAAATTTAACCCCATGTCCAAAAAGATGGCCTAAATTACCTTCACCACTTAATCGCTTCTCAGCTTAATTGCCCACTTTTTGTTGTGATCCCGAGGAAGGGCAATAAGTAGAGTCGACTGTACTACTAACAAACTTGCACATTCACAATAATTTGCATCTTTGTACTTTTACTCTGCCTGTAGCATATGATACAGTGCATGTCAAAATGAGTTGTTTGATGATATGGGTATTAGATTCAAAGGCATGGGCAACCTTGTCCTTTAATACCATTCCTAGTGTGCTGAAAGCTGTGTTTACTGGAGCCTTAGTGGCTTAGAGGAAGAAAGAAAAATTCAAAAGAATGATACAGTCAAAACTATGTGTTACAGGAATTTGAATTTGAATCAAAACTTTTAATGATGATAATCTACAAAATAATCCCTCTTCCCCTGGAAACATACAGTAAGATCCATGCTCTTGAACCTCACATACTCAAAAATTCCATATATCATCATAAAGCTCAGGTCTAGAGTGTCTCATGTTTTATATCAAGTTTTACTCACTATTTATTTTTAATCTAGGCATCTTTGATAGGATTCTCAGGTAGTGAGGAATTTTGAACAAGTTTGAACTTTGTTGAGCATGGAGGTTTAGATAAAGTAATGGGAATGTTTTACAGATCCCAATCCAGTTTCTTAAGTGACTCATACATTAGTTTAAGGAAAGGATAACATTCCTCCCAAACATTTAGAAATATTTAAATTACTGTGGGGCATCTATTTCCAGCCCTGCAGTGTGCATAAAAATGTAAGCTACCACATGCAGACAGGAGTCACCATAGATCACTCAGATAGTGAGCATTGATGTTCATCAGGTCTCCTATAGAGATTTCTTGGGAGCCTCTCAACATGACACCCATGCCATTGTTTAGGAAAGCATGGAGAGGACATTATGCAGACACGTTTTAGTTTAAGACATATTGTTCCTGTTCAGTATTTTCTCATTCAAGAGATACTTTTAGTACGTTGGCACATAAATTGGCTTATGAACTTCATCTCTTTAACTATAAAGTTGATTTCCAGACTTGTTTCATACTTTTTTTTTTCTCACTGATACTTTTTCACAATATTCACCAATAAGGTATTTTGCAGGAGTGGACAGAAATAAAAAAAAAAGAGTGCTCCTTAGTGGTTCTTTATTTCAATAATACATTCATGTTCTGGAGTCATTCATTAATATTTTTCCTGCTACCCACACCATATGATCCAAGATATCTTTAGTCCTATGTCACATCAGAAGGCGTAATAGTAATACTCGATTCCCAGTAGTGGTGTTTCATGTAAGTTAAGCTCTCATTTACTGCTTTCAGGTATTAGCGTGAGGAACATCCAAGCTTTTCAGGTCTTGCAGTCTGTCTTCCTCAAGGTGAGTAGTGTCAGAAACAACATGCTTTGTTGTAACACATACTGCAGTATTTTGATTTAATGAAATAGTACCATCAGACAGTCATTTTATGATGAGATACTATTGTTAAGCATATTTGTGTAATGAATAATACAGTAGCCCAATTATTATTATTAATGATAAGATCCTGCAATGCCGTTCTGTCTTGTTGTGACATTATTTTATAGTACTGTAGTACAAAGCCAGCATTACAAAGCCAGCATAACATGACAACACATTGGTGCATTACACCATTGGGATGCAGACATAACGATGATGTTACAGTATGACTACCTGTGTGTTCTTTCATGGCTGTAGATGTGAAGTGGATAACTTAGAAAGCCTTTGGACATGACTGCTTATGTGTGACCGCCTCATTGATTTGATTTTGTATAATATGAATGCTGTGATTATAAAAGTCTTGTCTTAAGTATAAAGACATTCCTTTAATGCATCACAGGCAAGTACCAGCACCTTGTGCACCACCATTCTGGATGTTATTAGCAGCATCTACCACCAGGACAACGCAAACTATTTCATCCTGGAGTCACAGCACACCCTTTCACAGTTTGCAGAAAAAATATATTTGAAGCCAGAGGATATTCAAGTAAGTAATTTGTTACTGATACACAAATGTCCACTTGTGAAAATATATTTCATAATAGTCTCACAGATGTTAGGAAGAAAATTGGTTTTTAAAGTAATCAAGTGGTGTGGGGAGATTCAAATCAATGTTTGTAGAATGTTTTGCCTGAAAAATAACATCATAATATGTGATTGTAAAATTTATTGATGAATTTGTAGTGTTGGGATGTTGATATGTGCAACTGTGAGATGTGTTTTGAGTATGGGGAAATTCAGTGATCTTTTCTAAAATCTGCATATTAAAATTGGAGAGATGTAAATGCTAGCCCATGAGCATGAACTGATCTTAATTTTGGGTGTTGCTTGAAAGATGTTTAAAAGATGATATAATAATTCATATTCTTTGAGATTCTGGAGTAATGCCATTTTATGTGTACTTCTACAGATCAAATTTTTTGAAATGCTGGAATTTCTAGTCTTCAATTTGAATTTTGTGCCATGCAAGGAACTCATCAGTGTTAGCATTCTCATCAAATCACAACAGTGAGTATTGAGTTCTTGTTCTAACTGCCATGTATAGAGGCTGAGTACATAGCCTTAGTCCTAAGCTCTGCTCAGTCCTTGTTCAAAGATTCAAAACTGGAGTACTGAACTGGAAAATTGTAATTATAGTCTAGAGTATTAGTCTGGTACTGTCGACAAATGCATTGCTCTATAATGAAATACTGAGCAGATGCAGAAATACTGAGCTTAAGTGCACAGTCCACATTATTAAGCTAGACTCAAATACTGGATCCTAGTGGCAATCACTGAGTCCTCTTCTTGGTAGCAGCAATAATCTGCCAGGTGTAATTTTATTCAAAACATTGATAAGCCTTTTTAGACCACACTGACTCACTCCATGTGATATGTTTTTCTTCAGTTCCATTGAGTGCAGCATTCTGTGTATGAAGTCATTGCTACGAATCCTACGCTACCACAGTGTGTATCGAGATGTATTCAGAGAAGTGGGAATGTTGGAAGTTATGGTCACATGCTTGCACAGATATGCAGCACAGCTCAAAGAACAAAACAGCAACGCAGGTGAGGCTTGCATAGAAACATATGACGGCCAACTCCCTTATAACCATCACATGATTGCTAGTGGTTGGGAAATGAGCAAATCCCAAGAAATTTTGCGGAAGGTTAGACTGAAAATGGTATTTTCAGCAAGGTAATACATTTCCAGAGAGTGTTTGTTCTTGGGCGGAAATTTTCCATGTTAGTTCAATGACTAGTTCACTATTTCTTAGTATATCATATAAGCCGTTGCTTAGCTAGATCATTAAAAATATCTCTTATCCAGCATAGTGAGAAAAAAGATTTACAGACAATCAGTCTGTTAAGCTAAATATAATATTTATCCTGCTTACAATACAGCTTGTTTTTGTTGTAATGACTAACCAGTTGTTTTCTAAAGACAAAATCCTTGGATCTTGTTCGTTGAGTAATGCACTCACTGTATTGTCTAGTTCTGATTTATCCTCGTCAGCTTTGCTTCCATGTGAACTAAGTGCCATCATCGTATATTTCAGGATTATGGAACTCTTATATCCTGGTCAGAGAGTCAGATTCCCATTTCTCTCCTCTTAACTTTACCACTTATAATGCAGTATGTTCTGTCTTACCCACTTTTTCACATCCCTGTGGGACACTCCTGCCTTTCTTTCACCTTTGTGGGTCTAACACATTTATTAAGTTGACCTTTGTCATTCTCCCTGCTGTAGTTATGTTGAGGTAACCAGTGTCCGATGTGTTTTTGTTGTGTCAGGTTCTGGCACAGTGTCGGAAGAGCAACAGGAGCTTGGCTTGCTGGTGATGGAGGCTTTGGCTGTTCTTTTGTCAGGCAACTCTGCTAATGCAGGTGAGTGAGGGTATGATTACTATAAGACTCATTGTGCAGTTGTGCATGTGGAAGTACATTCGTCTGGCTTTTATCCATTTCAGATATCTGCATTAAGACAGCTGTCTGAAGAAGAGGAATCCTTGTACCTGAATTAAAATGGACGTGGGATGGATTGTAAATTGGTATCACACTTGCATGACCTGTTTTGCAGGTCTCTGCAGTTGATTATTGAAATGCTGAGAGAGAGATCAGAGATTTCAGGCATGGTTTTACTGTTTAGTGCAATTTTTGGGGAATAATCTATGATCTTGCTTGAAGTATTTCTAACATAATGTTTCACAGTAAAGGAACAGATCTCATTCAGGACATTCTTGTAAGCAGTAAATCTTCTCATGATTCTCCATATTTCCTCACATTTATACACTATCATTTTATGTCAAGGAAGATTGGTTTCTTTGTTTTTCAGGAGTATTCAGAGAATGTGGGGGTGCCCGCTGTGCTCACAACATGGTTCCATTCCACGAGTGTCGGCAGCAGGCCCTGCATATCGTGCAGCAGTTGGTCTTGTCCCCAGGTGGAGATGATGACATGGGGACATTGCTAGGTTTGATGCCCACAGCGGCTGTAACTGACTTAGAACTGAAAACACATATACTCAAGGTAAGACACCTGCTCAAGGCTTTCACAATTTAAATGACAATCTCTCGAAAGTACCAACGAAGGTTAGGAAATGATGAATATTCTATGAAAATGCCATAACATGCAAAGATAATGGACATGGATATTTGAATGTTGGATAACAGTGGGTAATTAAAGCAGAGAAATGACATAACAGATAGATATGGAATGAAGAGATCAGATCAAGCATTGAGTAAAGTTATCTAGTAAGTTGTGGAGTAGAGGAAGCTTGTATTGATAAACATGTAGTGAAGGTTACAGTCGAAGCATGAAGTTAGTTTAAGAGATCAGATATGGAAATATGGAAGACCGCTCATACATTGAGTGAAGGGAGCAGCTGGTTTTGGATTAGACCCTTATTCCCAAGAAATTCTTTTACCAGTGATGTCATAGTGTTATAAGGAAAGATATGTAAGAAACTTCATTATTATTACACTTCACTTATTTATTAGCATGCATTGTCTGTTCTTCAAAAATAAAAAAAAAATGTTAATGAAGATGTGGAATACTTCTGATGTTTATGTATTGATTTGGAGAATTTATATGTTATTCTTGTCAGTAGAGAGTTGAAAGGGAGCAAATGAAATATGGATAAGGTTCTATAGACGTAATATTGTGGCATACTTTATCTCGTGCTTGTACATGAGTAATGACTGTGCTCTCATTCATTAGCCATTACAGATGTAACAGTGTTAAGCTTAATTGCTTTGTTTCATCTAACAGAATTTTTCTGTTTTCAGGCATTATTGAGTGTTTTGCGGGAGAGCCATCGGACCAGAACTGTGTTTAGAAAAGTGGGTGGCTTTGTGTATGTCATGTCTGTGTTAGTCTCCATGGAAGGTTGTCTGGCGGATCCACCAATGTCTCCTTGGGATACAGGTGAGACTAATGCTTACTATTCACTAGATCACTAATATTGACATGCCCTATGCAAATTTTAAATCTGAATCTCATGAGTGGAGACTCTTACAGTAACTGCAGCTCTATGCATTGGAAATTTAGTAGGAGAATTTTCTCACTGAGCCAATGGTTAAAAGTGTGGAGCTCTCTCTTATCATGATAGCTGTGGTGGATAGTTTCACTCTTGTATGGGAGGCAGATGGGGCTAGTTTGTTTTGTTGCTGGTATCACAAGAGAGTTGCACAACATGTGTAGCTTCCTTTGATGTGAAACAGCCTATTGTGAAGACCGTTATGATTCCCATTATTTGTGTTTTGTCATTGTTATGTGAAAAAAGATTGCCTTAGATGCATCATCTTTCTTGCCAACTCTCATTTATCTCAGTCGCTGCTGTCAGATTGTTTAAGCTAAGCTACTGACTGGTACTGCAGTCATTTTGTTAAAGTGTAGCTAGATTTTTATGAGAAAATTATTTTAATGACTGTATTTCATTTTCTGTCCAGTCTCTTCTTCTAATGAACCAGTATTTCTCTTTTTGATTTATTTTAGTTGAGAAGAAAGATGTGCTGATGATGCTGAAAACTGTGTTTAGTACACTCACAGTTGCCATGAGATTTGAACCTGCAAATGCCAAGTTCTTTGCATCAGAGGTTTGTTTCACCTTTTTGCAAATTTTATTACAGTTTTGGTTTTGTGAAGTTAATTCATCGGATTGATTTGAAAAGATGTTGTCAAGAGATGGCTACCACTAGAGCAGTTGATATGAACATGTTCTTTGGTATGAACATGTTCTTCAAGGCTTATGACACACAGCCTGATGGTCTGTAATTGATGCATTTCCAAGCACATACTTGCAGTGGGATTGGTTTATTTTTTAAAAGTGAGGTTGTGATGCGCTTTCGTTTGATTTCATAAAATTTTAATAGACGTAAAGTGCAATGCAAGCTGTAAGACGCGTATTGACTAGCATGTCTGGACTTCAAAGATGTTGACCCAGTACTGGTAAATTTGATATTTTTCACCGTAATACTTCATCAAGTTTGTAATATATCTTAGCAGTTTTCATGCTTCGTTGTGACAGGTACGATATGACAGTCTGACAGAAGCAGTGAGACTCTTAGGCTGTTTTTCCAACACTGTTGACATTCCTGCTGCTTCAGATGGCTTGGTGGCATCAGAGTCCCTTGAAAATTTTGTCAGTGTCTTTTCACACTGCAAAGAAGAAAAGTAAGTTTTACTGAATATTACAGAGTCAGTGTGAGTAGGTGGAAAACAGACCAGTTCTTATATTTGTGTCCATCTCTTTGCATGCTATACCAATTTCATGGGCTATTCACCATTATTGCAGCTCTAATTTAGTAGCTGCACCACAGGATTATGCAGGATCTCATTCCCTTTGTCTTCCCATTTATTTATGTGGACTGGGTCTGTAGTATCTATAAATATCAGTCATAACTATATCCTCACCATTATTTTCCTATATGTTGATGTCTGTTTGGCTTTGTCATTACTGATAGTAGGACTTCATCGTAATTTTCCATTTTATCTATCTGTGTAGAGCCCCAGCAACCATTCCTAAGATTCTCCTTTCAGCCTGCATCATTCTCCGCTATTTGTATGACATGGCACTGGATGCATTTGATAGGTAAGACTATTAACTAGCTTCTTTCATCAAACAAAGTGCGATTTGCCTTTATTCCTCTCAGCAGTTGTATGTTTTATGAGCATTTCAATAATGCTTTTCTGATACAAATTAAAAAAAAATAATATGATAAGAAATGATGTGCTGATGATGGAAAATTTCACACTAGAGTGCTAAACAGTGTGCTTTATGATACTTTATTCCTGTTGTGGATGTTGATCTTAGGAAAGATTTATTTGAAGATACAGTGTTACTTCACCACCAGATTTCACACATGTGTAAGACACATTAATGCACATAGTGACAAAAGGATTTTATATTTGGAAGTTTACTTCTCATTATATTTCTTTGAGAAACTCATTTTCCTTAATTCCACATCACTTATTCCTGAGATATAAATATTAAAAACTCTTTTGTCGTTATAGGCATTAATGTGTCTCAAACAGATTTGTGAAATCTTATGGTGAAAGAACGTTTGAATTGTGAGATGAAGCTTATCTGAGATCAACACCCACGACAGGAAAAAGGGCATTATTTAACACTTTGGTGCGCGAATTAACATACCAAATGTACTAAATTAGACCAGGGCAGCGCACACTACAGTCATACAATATCACCTACTACAGAAAGTTAACCTACCCTCTTAAAATGTAATTTTAGGCTTGCTCATTTTATATTAGAGGGTTCTTTTGGCATGACATTACATCTTTAATGCAATTAAATGATGGGAAGGATGTTAAATCATTAGAAAATGACAAAACACAGCTAGATCTTTGACAGATATGCTTCTGTCTGCAACACAAGAGGAAACTTATACATAACTTATGAAAGGAAATATTTCTCTCACTATTTAATCCAGACATCATCAGTATTTATCTTATGTTGCAGGCCCAGTCAGCTGAAGTCTGCAGACTCTCCTTGTCTGAAGAAGCACACATCTGTGATAGAGGAAAGCCAGTCCTCCGTGACCTCTTCCCCACCTACCTCCTCCTCTATGAGACCGAAGAGTGGGAGCACTGGTAGCTTGTCACTCAATCTGAGTGGTGGGCCCGACCCCCTCCTCATCCACTCGGGGGCCATTCTTTCCATTTTCCACCTTTTACCAGCAATAGAAGACCCATCAGATCCACAGGTATTCAACATGAAATACAGCACTGTTACTTATTTATTACTCAAGAGCAGTTAATTATTACTCAGGAGGAACTTTCTTGCCTTTTGTTTTGTTTTTGTTCCACTGTTGTTAGTTTGCCCATGAACTTGATTTGCTTCTAGAAAATCAGCACCTTAATCTTGATGCACCATCACTGAAAGCTGTAGAAAACATAGTTGATGGCTTTTTTTTAAATTTAGCCCTCAGGCGTTTACTGTGTGAGTTTCTTGACATATTGGAAGGGTAGGGGAGAGAGACTTGTATTGCTATGCATCTGCAACGGGGGGGAGGGGGGGTGGAGGGAAGAGAGCGGAGAGGGGCCAGTGTACACCTCTGTCATACTGAGTACATTGATATCTTGTGCTTTCCAAAGTAAACTTCAGCATGAAGGAAAGAGTGGTAGGCATTTAGGAAAGCATATGATACCATGCAGAGGTAATCAGATTTCATAGAAGCACCAGCACAGGGCACTGGTTTACATCTTGCTCAGGGCTGTTGGCAGTTGTTCACAGATGACATGTACTTATTATCTCTCATCTTCAGGCCTCCCTTGACCTGACTGTGTTCATAGCAGATTTGCTCAAGTCGTTGATGAGAAATGAGCGCAACCAACAAATCATGTGTGAAGCTAGGTAAGTTGAAAAAATAGAATGTCACAGGTAACTTTTTATCTGTCAGGAACTATCCACTTTTCGTGTGTCCTAACAAGTCTGATATTAGTAGATATTCTGTGATAGAATTCATTAGTTTCAAACACTCCTTCATAATTATTCTTTGTGTGCCCGGACAGTCTGTTGTATAGAAATACATTTTCTGAGAATTGATGGAGGAATAGATTGAAGATTGGTAGAATTTTGTCTTCCCATTTTTGGTTTTGGTAATAATTGATATTTGAACTTGTGATAGGGAAACTTGGAAAAGGGAGACCTCCCTATAAGATTTCCTACATTTTGTTTCTGAGTTGTCGTCTTCTGTGCCCAGGTTCCCCCATGAACTCCTGAGTCATGGCAGTGCTGCCCTGGCGGATGAGTCTCATCCTCTTCACAGTCACCTCCAGTACATGTTTGAAAGACTGGCTTCGCAATCACTGACACCAAGGGATCTCAGGTATAACTGCAGAACCCTCTCTTATGTACACAGATATAGGTGGTCAAATGTCTGTGGCATCCCTTGGAGGAGTTGAAAATAACAGGTGTGATGGTAATCTTGGGGAAATTTCATTTTTGAAATTTGAATGGTTACTTTGAAGATGGTCTAGGTTTTGCCAGTGTCAGACTGGTAAGAGAAGTGCTAGTTACTGCTGGTTTGAATGGTTCTGTGAATGTCAAGATGTTACCGGAACCCAATTTGGTGACATTCTGGGATAAAACAGATACTTCAGTAAATGCTTATGGGCCAGAAAAGCTAGATCAGCCAGATCATTACGCCATGTTCAGAGTTGTATCGCTTGTGTTCATTCAACCAGAGACTTCTTGCGCCTGGGATCCCCTCTTAGCTGTCGGTCAGTGGAGGATGAGTATATAGATGACCGCTCAGTGGCTGTAACTGAACCTGAGCAGATGTCATCCTCTCTAGGAATGGAAGAGAAACCAGCCACAGTGGAGACAGAGAAGAAGCTTAAGTCTGCAGGTGAGAACATGCTTTCAGGGAATATTGCATTAGGTGAGGACACATTGTTTAAGAATTTATAACTGTAGTCCAGGATGGTTGGAGTGAAGGGGCATTGCATATCTGAAGGTAAAAGCATGCTGATGAAGGATATCAATAAACTCCCTAGTTAAGGACATATAGGTGAGACTGTTGTCTTTCTGTAGTCCAGGAGGCTGACAGGCAGCCACTATAAGGACAGGGATGACAGTATTATGAAAATGTTCAGAAAACCAAAAATCAAATCCATAAACACATTTTGGTAAAGGAATAGCTACAGAGTGACACAAAAAAAAGTGAAGCCTCAGTTTTTTTTAATAACTTTAACAATAATCACAAGATATTTTCAAACTTTGAGACAGCAAACGCCATGATAGGGAGAAAGTTATTGACAAATTTCAATCCTATGATGCAAAATATAACAACAGTTCTCTGAAATTAGTGACCACTTTATAAACTTTGGTTAATGAGATAAATACTATGCAGCATGGCAAGTGTGTGTTAGATAACACATTATTCAAAATTTTTACTGTCAGCTGCTGCCATCCCTGTTACCATCCTGGTGTGAAGATTGGCATATTAGCCACAGGCATGTTTTCAAGGTGTTGAAATGAACCACAACCACCACCCAATGAGAGGTTAATCTTAGTTTTGTTGTAAAATTCAGATAATTTTGAAAATGCCTAAAACAGTGTCTTAAAGTTATGATTATCATAGTTAGAAATCGTTTTGAAAAAATCGTAATAATTTTAGTTTTTATTTAAACTTATTGGCCAGATCCATGTGCTACTGTCTCCTGGCAAAGTGTAGAACTGATATTTTTGTTTCAGGTGGGACTGTACCCCTCACACGGGTCAAATGCCTGGTATCAATGACAACACCTCGTGACAGCCGCATGCATGGATCAACAGTGACCCCAGCTTTTGTAGAGTTTGATATGAGTGCCGAGGGATTCTCCTGTCTGTATCTGCCCAGCATTGCTCCTCAAGGTCCGCCAACACCATCAGTTGTGGGAGGTGTTGTTGGAACATCTGAACCAGTTGTAATTGGTGGAATTGGCACAGGTAATGATGGCACATTACTTATGTGCAGGTGTTGATGATGGATAGGATTGTTGTTTTATTGAGCAGAGTATATGAAGAGACTTTGCGGGAAGAGTTTTTCCTTTTGAGAAGTGGGTTCTTTCTAGTCCCAGAATAGATTTATAGAGTTGGATAGATTCTTAGGATGAGAATGCATTTCTTGGTCACAGAAAGCTGAGAAGAATATTAGCGTTATGAGGAACTGCTGTGTTATCTTATGTGAAAGTTAGATTCATGTTAATTGTGTTTCAAGTAAAAGGTGGCTTGCTTACTAGCACAGCTGTGGACCAGAGCTTTGTAGAAGAATGACACCATGCATGTAACACTTTAAATACTAGTCATATTGCTGGAATGTGTTTCTTAGGTCTTCTGTGATGTTATTTTGAGAATGAAGGAGCCATCCTGTCGGAGAGTGGAAGTTGTTATTAATAAGCAAACCCAGATGGCCGCAACTTATGCAGAAACGACAGTAGACATGCACTGACTTGCGAGTGGTCTTTGCCTCTGCATATCTGCCTCATTCAGTAGCGTTCAGATCACCATTGATTCTTGTCACATCCTCCTCCGACACAAGGAGAGTCCCTCAGAGATCAGATGTAACTAAGTTAATCTGTGCCATTGGCAAATTTGAAAGCACAAATGAATGCTGCCATTGTGTGAGCTTCTGATCAAGGTTGCCAGATTTTTTTTGGAGCAGAGCCAAATTGCATATGAAAAAAAAGCCAATAAAGAGCCAAACCATGTCTGGAAAGTTACAGAGAAATGCAAGCACTTTTTGTACAGGAAAATCAATTTTGACCTGAAGTTTTGTTGGAGCCAAAAATGAGGCCAAAGAGCCAAGGGATTTTAAAAAGAGCCAAAAATCTCAAAGAGCCAAGGCAAGTCTGGCAATCCATGGATTGGAACTTGTACACTGTCTCTACAACAGTGCTAATGCCACGTCTAAGCTCCACCCACAAATGACTCCACTCATTGGCTGTCTGAGACTAGCGAGAGGAATATGAAAGAAATGTAACTGTGCCCCAGATGATATTGAAAAAGTCTTTCTTCTCAGAGCAAGCTTTTGAATGTTTGTTCTCACTGATTTCAGGTGAACGTGTGTTCCCACCTCAATCTGGTCTCACCTACTCCACCTGGTTTTGTGTAGACAAGTTCAGTGCATTCGGGAATGATGCACACCCAGTGCGGCTGTTAACAGTGGTGCGCAATCTTCAGGGCAGGGAGGAAAACTTAATCTGTCTCAGTGTATCACTAATGTCCAAAGACAGGGCATTGATCATCACCACCCAGGAAAATTACATGCCAAATGCAGGTAGGCTGAGCATTTAGTATTGGCATAACATTTAATCTCATATATTGCAGATGCTATAATATGAAGATACAAAGAGGAAATATCGTCTCCAGTGTAGCTTTCTATTTCCCTCACAAGATCAGCCAATGCAATAGACAATCTATCATGTTATTCTGTGGTCAGAATGTCACTGTATATGCCATTTAGTACATTAGCCATTAACTTTCATGTAAGCAGATGGGCAGTGCTGACTTCTGTAACAATGGTGTGTAGATTGGCTGTTGCCATGCATGCATCATCAATGTAACAGTATGTAGGGGGCTCTAGTCTCTCATGTAACACTTGTTTGTTCATAAGCAAGTTCAGTCTCTATTTTGGTCAATGTTTAGGTCGACATCACTTGTCTACATTCTCTTGTTAGATACGAACCTGTGATGTTCTATTATGGACAAAATAACTTGTGCTTTAAGCATGCTGGTCATTCCAACTAATCACAAAATCAGATTGGTGAATGTTAAAGCCTTTATCTTGCTGTTTGTGCAGGAAATGGATGTGAGATTGAGCAGGAGCCACCACTGAATGATAACACTGTGCGGTTTTGGTGCCCAGAGCTGACACAAGAGGGCCAGTGGCATCATCTGGTGCTGGTCCTGCACCGTGCAGGCATCATGAAGAATAGCAACATCAGCCTGTTTGTTGATGGAGAATTGTTGAATTCGCAGAAGGTTGGTATTCCTTTTTTCATGAGACTGCTGCTTTGTAATAAAACAGTAGCACTTGTATACTGTCAGTATTTTTTTTTTTGCTTTTACCATATGGTTGTACATTTTATTGTGCAAATCAAGCAAACCATACCTACACTTCACCTATCTATTATGGCTATAATTTGTAAACGCTTTGTGGTCTTCATTTAATAAGTTAGCTGTGGTTAAGGGATTAAGAGAGTTTCACAAGGCTTTTGATGGGTGATTGGCTCTGTAATCTTTGGCGCATCTCCTCAGACATTCTGACCTTTTCATTGAGTATGATGTCAGTAGGTGTGACATGCCTAGCTCAGCACATTCATCAGGCACATGTAGCCTCACAGTGCAGTTCCTCAGAGCACTGATGTAGAAATTGTCATCTGTGTTTTATTTGTTTCAAGCTTACTGCATATTCTTCCAAGCTTTTGCAATAGTGTTGTAGAGTAGAGATGTGTGCTAAAGAGCAAGGAGATGATGATGAAGTGATGCACACTTTCCCTGTATAGATAGTTGTGAAATTATCTACCTGTTTCATATAGTTGTTCCCATGTTACAGCTTCACTACATCTCCCCTAACCTTGGCGGTGGAGGAACAGCCAGCCCAACAGCCTTCACCTCAGTGTTTGCCTATATAGGCACCCCACCCCAGCTAAGGAGGCAGTCAAGGTTGCTGTGGCGACAAGGCCCATGCTTGATGTTGGAAGACATTGTGACAGCAGCTATGGTCAAAAATTTATATGAGTTGGGACCCACTTATGTGGGTAGCCTGCAGGCCCCTCTCACAGGTGGGTGAGAAATATGGATTTCTTAGGGATTTAGAAGAAATTAGATCAGCGGGCATGCTTTGGAATGCCAAATCGTTTAAACTAGCAGTGTGGCAGAGTGGATAATATGGCTTTGGAATGTAGTCAGAGAGTATGAAATGAATTCCACCATTGTCATGTGGTAGAAAAGCATTTCATTCCTCAGCCAACCAGTCTGTTATTTAGTTACCTGGTTATAGTCTAAGGCATTGTCAAATGCATGTGATTAGCACCAGCAGGTATGCTCCTCAGGGAGTTGAAGATGTTCTTGTCTTAACAGCCTGCAAGGGCAGTAATAATGTGAACTCTCATGAACAGACATAGGCCTAACTGTGAGCTTCATAAAGTTCATAAATTTAAGGATTTGAGCACACACACAGCCAGTGAAGATTCAGAAAATTAACCTGGAAATCCTGTCTGGTCTCGTAAACTCTTGAAAGCCTGAACTGTGCTGATTTTGGTTCAGAGATTCTGGTTAACCCTGTTTTCTTGTCCATGAAAACTTGCATGCTCTTTGTCTTAGTAAACTCTTGTATACTTTTCCTTATAAACATGCTTTTATTTGTTTTCATATTCTTTGCTCTCATGAAAACACTTATGGTGTTGACAAACTTCTCTTACAGCTGAAGGAGAGGTGAGTGGGCCCTACATCAGTGAGGAGCGGGTGATGTTTGGGGTGTTTGCCCATGCCATGTCTCAGCTGACCATCGCCAAGATACGCAAAATCTACAATAAGGTGGACAGCAAGTCTATTGCTAAACAGGTCAGTTGGTCACAAGTTCAGTGGAAATATTTCAGTGTAGTGCAATTTCTTTTCCTTTTGAATAAAAAAAAATATTTTACTATGATTTATTAAAATAAAAATTAAAAAGAAACAACACAGAACCCTGTTCAAAAAATGTTTGTAATAATGGGCAATGGTGAGATTTTTATATTTTGTCAATATATGTCCCACATTAGTACATACAAAAAGTGGATGATTCCATTCTGTAAATGCTTTTTAATCTTAATCTTGACTCTGGAATTCTCATCATGATTGTGTTTTCACCTGCTGTTACACCATGTGCATTGCTTAATTTCCTGGAGTTTCAATTTCCAAAGGAGGAGCTTTACTTAAATTAATCTTACTTCAGAAAATGGTCAGCTTTACTTCACTGATAACAAATTGAGAATTCTCTTTCAGTTCTCACTCATGAAATGTGAGAATTTACTGTATTTTGTTTGATATCACATTGTTGCTGCAATGATATATATACCATGCACTATTTCTCATTAGTATATGCTCATTTTTTCAAAACTCCAGTTGGCCATGTCAGCACATGAAAATGCAACTCCAATAAGGATACTCCACAATTCTGCGGCACATCTGGCTGGCTCAGCAAGAAGTCTTGGTGCAGTGCTAATGGGTTATTTAGGTAAATGAATAGACCTGGGTGTAGAGTGAAGGGGTCATGTAAATGTATAGTAGTGGTACAGTATTGAATTACCATTCCTGAAGGTACTGTATCAATGAGTTGGTCTAAATATAAAGATTAAATTGCATATTTTTCTATGCTAAGTGGGTTTATGTGACCAGGTGTCCTTGGTCATCTGTTCACAGCACTCACTTTGTTAATGGCTCTTGAAAAGGGTCTATGTTTCATGAGTGTTAGCATCATAATTTAGGTTCAAATCTGAGCTCCCTTTGAAAAGCAGTGCAGCATATCTTTCCCATAAGGATGCTACATTTTGGTATTGACTTAGAGATAGTAGAACTTTGTCCAGACATATTCTGTTATTGCAAAATATCCTCTTTGTATATTTGTTCAAATGAATCCTGTGTATTTTGCCCAGGTGTCCGGACATTCTGCCCTCGCCCTGTGGCTCGCATGTTGGAAAATGTGGGAGGCACATCAGCCCTGTTAGGTTTGATTGCTATGGCAACAGATGTGGAGAGTTTGTATGCAGCTGTCAAGGCCTTGGTGTGTGTGGTTAGAAGTAATAACTCTGCCAAATGGGACATGGATAGGATTCATGGATATCAGGTTTGTGCTATGAGGACATAAAGAAAGGGCTTTGGTTTGTTGTGCATTATGAAAATAAGGGTCAAAAATCACATACAAAATGATTGAAAGAGAATATTTTACTGTGGTATGTTGTATTCTTGTTTGTTTGGATGTGAAGGGGTTGAGAAATCTTGTTTTTGGTTCTGGTTCTGGGTATTAGTCTGCCCGAGATACTTCATACCGTTAGACTGAAAGTTGCACACCATTTCCATTTTTACTTTGTGAAGAGAGTTCTCATTGAATTTCCATACATGGGAAATGAATAATATGAAAGTGAGACCAGCATTGTCTTTGTACCCATTTTAATGATGTCAGTTTTTACAGAACCACAGTTATTTTATTTCACAAGTTACCTATTTCATGTGAAAAGTGCACCACCTACAAGCCGTGTAAAGTCCTCATTTATATTGTACCAGTTGCTGTCTATGCTGTACAAGAAGAAGCGGTCCTTACTGAACAGTCATATCCTGCATCTGACTTTCTCCCTCGTTGGGACACTGGACAGTGGGAGGGAGAGCTCCATCATTCCAAACCGTGCTGCATTCCAAGATCTGCTCTGTGATTTAGAGGTGAACTTGCAGTTCCTTCTTCACATTCATGTAGAGAATGTAGTACAAGTTACTGTGAGGGATGAATTCTGAATTAGCTTGTAGCTAACGTGCAATGTTCAGCTGACATTTTCATTTGTGTGTGTGGCATTAGAGTATATGTGAGCTCTGTGTAGTTCAGAAATTAACCTCTGACTTTTACTGAATATATTTTTAAGGCAATAGTTTGTTCACCTGTACCACATTGTAAAAGCTTTAGGGATTAGATATGCAAGAGAATAAAGTTGCTTTGCTCGTTTGAATTAGTTATTTTGTCACAGTTATTGGTGTATCAGAGACAAGATTTGAACCCCAGATGGTATCACTACAGAAAAATGAGGACTATATTGTTAGGTTGCTGTTGTAAAGTTTATGATTTGAAGGGATTTCTCAGATTGATATCTGGATGAGATGTGTTGAGAGGGAGATGATGTTGCCAATTGTGACATCAGAATGCTCAGAAGCTTTAATGAAGTACAGCTAAACAGACAGTATGAAAATGATGAACTTAATGCAATAAATATGAAAAGAGTGTTTTGAACCACCAGTTTCAACTGTTTTATACCCTACTGACACAAGACTGTTCACGTCATGTTATGGTAACCATGATCTGGAAATAATAAAACATTGTTAGGTACAGATATTCTTTTAAGTATCTCCATAATTATGTTTTGCCCTTACATATGAATATGAATTCATATTATGTCCATATTGTGTTTTCCTGTTACAGATTTGGCATGAAGCACCTGGTGACTTGCAGAGATCTCTGTATGAGCACTTCTATGAACTTCTCACAGACTCTAGGTGAGCCTGGCATTTAATCATTGTGTTTAGAGCCAGCTTGCAAACAAGGCTAAATTTGTGGCTTCAGCTGTCACTTGCAGTTTCTTGATAGTGGTTTCATTCCACATGTAGTTTTCCTCAGCCCCTACCGAAGATGTTCAAGAATAAAGGAAGTATTTGTGTTTTGTTTTTTTGTCTTTTTTTGAATTGTAAATGAAAGTGGCTGTCTCGGAGAGAAAGATAATTGTGATGTTTATTTTATTGTTGTTTATTATTGTTTGTTTATTATATTTATGCAAATGTACTTGGTTAAAAAGAAAAAATAGTAGAAGGTTCTGAGAAATGATGCCTGAAAATCACAGAAGGTGCAGGATCTATTAGTACAAAGAGATCATATCACTTAATATTTGGAAGTCCCTCCATCTACATTAACAGGAAATAAGCCAATATTTAAAGAAATTTCTTCATGAGGAATAGACTACATGTAAAATGAATACTAAATGCAAATAGTGAAAAGGAGAGTAGCAGAGAAAAAGTAGTTGATGATAGAACGATAGTGAGGATGAGAGCACTTGATGTCTATCATGGTAATGTGTTTCTGGTTTGTTCTAGTGAGCTGAAGAACAACCACCATATCATGAGAAGCATGGACCTGACCACCAAGCTGCTTCATATCCTCAAGGACCCCAAACTGCCCATTCAAACAGCCCAGTCTGTGGCTAATGTCCTAGGGGAACTGCTGGCTGGTCCTCCTGACCATTCCAGCCTGCTGAGGTACAATTCTGGCATGGCCTTTTACTCCTTAAAATAATTTACACAATTAATTGTTTAACAGTGGAAATAAAGCCATTGCTAGTACATTTTAAGATTTTAAGTTGAAGAAGTATAGAAATTTATATCTTTTTTTCTTTTTCTTTTAGACACTAGTCTTTCAACAATTAGTGATCAGTAGCCCCCATGATTAATGGAATAAGTTTATGTATTTGTTTACAATATATTTGATTATGTGACTACTGGGGAAAGCTCAGGAGCCATTGCCTTTAGCTCATGCAGCTTGTATTTTGTGTTTCTGAGGTGTCACATGCAGTTGCCCTGGTTGCATTTGTCTGCAGGAAAAGATCAAACTGTTGTTTCATTATAGTATTGACTGGCTATGATTAGGATGACAGTATCACTCAGAGAAACTATTAAAACTGGACATGATAGAATAGACCCCAAATAAAAAGTTTTCATCACCTTGCTCTGAATTTGATAGGGCAGATCATTTAGTCAAGCGGGCTGTTAAGCATGACTCCAGCCATAATGCCACTGTCACAGAATACTGACTTTGGCATACATTTTTGGTGAAGGGTGCCTGATGTGGACAGTCATAATGCTTTCAGATTCAAGGCCCAAAGAAATGTTGAATATCTAAGAACTGTTTATATGTCATCTTCTTTCATCCAATACCCTGTCAGGTTTGGTCAGCACTTGGTATCCACTCTGCCTGTAGCATCCTATGTGGAGAAAGGGGTGGACATTAGCAGCAAGACATTCCGACAGGACACATCCATGGACCTGGACCAGGCAGATGGCTCAGGTAAAGATACACATGAGGATGTTCAACAGTTCCCTGCTCCCTGTCTCCATGCAGTATGTGTATTAAACAGGAAATTCTTTAGAAGTCAGTGAGTGCACTTACACACATGCTTTACATGAATTTTTGACAGAAATGTAGATATTTTCTTCAGAAACATACGTCACAATAGAAAGAGCTTTAGTATACCATCTTTTCGAAAATTTTCACACATTCAAAGTGGTAGACCACACAGGAATTTTTGTTTGTTCAATATGATCAGAGAAGGGAGATCTATGTATTTTAGTTAGATCATATGTTGTGCCAGTGGTGATTGTCATTTCAGAACTTTCATTAGTTCTTTGACTTAATGTCAAGGGTGTGATCTTTGTTGTAAACTTTTATCATTTTACCAATTTTTTTCTATGTATCAATCAGGTGACTACAGCCTCCCCCAGATGATTCACAACATGAAATTGAGAAACATCCTTCTGGAAGTGATTGTCAAGCTTGTCAGGCAACCAAGCTCAACAGCTGGAGTCAACCAGGGGTAAATAATTGATCATTCCCTGTTGCTCTCTCTCTGCACAACTAAAGGTTGTCACTGTGATGATATATCTGCCTAGACAGATATACTGAATGGACTTTCAGCATAGGATTGTTGATTTGCTGTACCAGAAGTTTTTTTTTTTTTTGTTTTGTTATCCAGCAATCAAACCATTCCCAACTTGGTTCAAGAAAAGAAATGAAATTTAACAAGCCTTCCTGTTAGTTATGATTTTAGAAATGATACAATGTTGTAGAATAAAACCACATATGATCCAGTGAATGATGGAGTTCTAAGCAAATTATAGGTCACTTTCCTGTGGTTTAAGAATACTTGATGGCATAGGGCTCTATACAGAATAGGATTCACAACGAGGAGCAGAGTTTCATACAGATGGTGAAAATGACAAGGCTGCATTTACCAAGTTGAAGTCGGTGGAGCAATATGACACTATCTTGGAGACAGCTAATCTCTGGAAAGATGTTTTTGGTCATGATATACAGACTGACATGGGAACAGTTTGGGTGCCTTATCTTAGATCATAATTTGTTGACACAGACTGTAAAATCAGTTATTTCTTAACATTTCCATAAAACCATAATACTTCCTTGGAAGCACATCTCTCAAATGTTGATATCTGAATTGTCTCTTTTCCTTTCTCAGAGCATGTGATGACGTTGCTAGAGTGCTTGGTTTTGACTGGTTGTTGCTGTTCATGCAAAGTCATTTGCACTCAGATACAGTAGTTCTTGCTTTGAGGATCCTTCTGGTGATGTTCCGCAACTCTGAGAACATTCGCCGATTTCGAGAAGGAAGCTATGGTGGAGGCTGGATGGGAGGAACTGAGACAGTACTCAAAAACCAGATGTCTGCAATGCTGGGTGAGTATTTAAATTATCATCATGTTCTTTAGGTATTATTTCGACGATCATATTGAATGATAGGATTTGTGATTGCATGCTGGAGGAACATTTGGATGATATCGGAATAAGTGAATTGGGAAACTTTGTTAGGTTATGCTAAGTTGAATTTTGTTATGCCACACTGGGTGAGTGCAAAATTGTGTCATGTAATACTAGGTTTTCATGTTGGGTTTTCTCAGGTCAAGCTGGGTGTGGTTTTTGAAGTTGTTTCATCTGAATTGAGGAAATAATGCTATCGTGTATCACTTTGTGCTTACATTTTCAGAATGTTTAACACACACATGATAGCGGAAGTTATTGTTTAACACAGTTGGATCTCATAAAGTCATAGTCTAAGGGACCACTCCATAATTTTAAGGTGTTTAGGTGTTGAAGTTTATGTGTAAAATTTAATGTAGAGAGGGTTCAAACGTACAACAAATAGTATGTATGTTTTCAAGAAGGCCTAGTCCCAGATATTAAGCTATCATTACATGATGATATTTGTTCATAACTGTATTGATACATTTCTTATCAAAGTATGGTATCCATCATGTTACAGTTTTGGTCATGTTTCTGTTGTCAAGGTTTCAATGTTGGAGCTCACAACAAAGGTCAGGATCAGGAGATTATGCACGATGTGTGTCATGTCCCAGGCTTTCAAGCTCTCCAATGGCTGCTGTCACGACACACAAATGTGGCAGATGTCTACTTTCTGCTCATGGCCCTCCTGCTCGGTCAGCAGAGCAGGACAATAAATACAGAAGGACAGGTGAGTTGTTGGTCTTGATTATCAGTAAATGTGAAAGTGCACTTCAGTGGCTTAGTGGTAGGAAAATGGATGATTAATGTATTCACTTTAGTCAAAAATATATACATTTCCAGGTTTAAAACTAATATAATGAGCAAAATTTGTTCTGTCTTCTTTTTTTGTGCCATTGGGTGTGTTTGATGATGTGTCAGTCATTTATGGTTTTCAGGGCTCTCATTTCCAGTGCATTGTCTTATCACTTTGCAGTAGAATCAGTATTGTCTGTATTCTCCATATTAAGACACCCTGCTCAGTCATGGCAGTCTTGTATATAAAATTGGCAACTATTCTTGAAATAGAACGTGTGGAAACTGTACTTGCTCTTGGTGGGATAGGAGATTTTTCCTGGTTGGCTGTAGAGAGGGTTGGCCAAGAATATTGTACTGATGAAAAAGGCAATCCAGCTTTACATGGAATACACGCCCATCAGTATCTATGGTGGAAATTTTGGCGTCTGGTGATGGATGTAGAAAATTACACATTATCAAGCTGTCCAGTTAATTCATGTGAAATGTTGAAAGTTATCCAAAAATAAGGTGCTGTATAAAATTGACTGCCTGTTTTAAGTCATATAGTGTTATCCATTATATGCAGGGTAGGCTTTTTACCTTTCTACTGATATTAAAGGGATAATTAACATGGACTGTGAACTTTGCATTATGAAAATAAGACTTGTATTTGCATTGCAGCAATTGAGTGTTGATTCTGTGTGGACGGTGGTGTTTGGTGTCCCAGCTAGCAAACCTATGCACATCTTGTCCAAAGAGAACATGGACTTGTGCCCCGATGCTGCTCTTGCGCTTCTGGCAATGGTCAGGTACATGGTCAATGAGGTAATTATTTAAATATATTCATATGGGTTATGAAATGTGAAAAGAGACCAGACAAAACATACTGTTTTATAGAGATAATGAGGATCACAACCCTATGAAGTCAGTTCCTATTACCTCTCACAGCAATCTTCTGTAGCAAAACTTATTTGCATGAAGCGCTGTAGCTCTTGAAATTAAGCAATTGAGTTGAACTTTAAACTGGTTCAAAAGCTTAGAATGATATTAAAAAAGGTTCATTTTCATGGACTGTGTGTCATGACACAAATATGAATGCCGCAGGGGCAGTTTTGCATGGTAGCAGAATAATTACATACTAAGCAACATTAGGTTGCAATCTACATCTGACACCCAAGAAAGTAATTTCGGTATAACTTGATTGTATTTTTACAGAGAGATTTGCTTATATTTGCAGACTGACTTGCCAGCATCAGAAAGGGAGAACCCCTACCCAGTGACTGTGATTCAGTTTCTCATGTTTCTGTACCACAATCTGGCCGAGTTTCAGACTGTGTGTACCAGTCCAGATTTCCTCGGAGGTCTGGTGGCCACACTCTTCCCCTTTCCTGTCAGCGAGTCCAGCAGTGATGTCACAACTCCCAATGAGGAGTTCAAGGTAAGCTTAGGGCTAGTTTTGCACTGGCACCAAATGTGCTTGTCACATCATCAGTTACAGGAATGTTAGACTAGTTCACACTGAACCTTACTGTTGTCAAAGTTACATGACCGAAAAGATCAAGACTGTGTTGCGGAATTTCTTTCTTGACATGTGATTGGCATATCAGAACACGCAAAAGTTTGATAATTTATTTATCAATTCACTGTTTTCATTGTTGAAATGTAGTGAGCATTCATATAGCAACAAAGGTCAATTCGATAGTTTTAGATTTGTATATAATTCATCTCAGAATGAGAAATTTGGGAGAGGATTGTGGCGATTCCCAGCCAGTGGAATAGTTCTTTATTAACCTTAGATCTGTAAGTTGTGAGCAGCACTGAGTTGGAAGCTTGAGGTTAGATCTGACATACAGTATCAACCCTGTGGGCCGAGATGTTCAAGAAAATCAGTTTTTTATTGTAGTTTTAATGCGTATAACCTTCTTACACATACATAGTACTGTGCCAAGCCCAACCTGAAAGCTGTAATTGACATTAAATTTGTTGATGTAAATTTCTGTTTTCATATTCCACTAGCCTTTCCCTGAATCTGAACCAGTTGTGGTGATCAAGTCCCCAGACAAAGAATGTGCAGGTACAACATGACTTGGATCATTTTGTTGATGTACTTTGATGTTATCACAGTAAGCTTAACTTTGCCGTCTCAGTGATTACTTATATTGACTGACCAAAATATAAAGAGTGCACCTGAGGGTTCTTCCTTGAAGAGGGGCATGAGTCTGCTGAGCTGCTGACTTGTTTATGAAAGCTGTATAATTTTACTGCCAGGCAGCTTGTGGAAAATCTCTTCATGTAAATGATTCATAAGAATGAAATGATGTTCCATGAATCAAAGATATATAGGTATATTTTACCAATAATTAAAAACACCTGATTGTAGTGCTGATGTCCTCATGGTCTGTGATGCACAGAAGAATGGAAGTCTTGCTTTGAGATCTGATAATCAAACATTACTTATTCTTTGCAGTTGGGAATCACTTTATATCTTTGTCTCATGACTGAAAGTGTTTTCTGCCTCTAGGATTCTTAACAGGTCATCCAGCCCGACGTTTCATCATAGATTTCATCCGTACCATCGTCATTGACAGCCTGTCTCAGATGTCCTCGAACAAGTCCCCAACTGTTTTGGATATTATGTTGGATGTGAGTAATGGTCAGAGACTTTACTTTTACTTTACTTTCCCGATCCAGCGGCCACCTGAGCTCCATAACGCCACTGTCATACAGAATCATGCATATTGCCAGGTCAGGAGACTTGTGGATAGAATGTTAAAATCACCTTTTGTTAGGTGCATGTTATGGAGACTGTTCCTAAGAGAATGTGAATTTGTGGCAGTGGACAGTGCTGTGCTCTTTATGCCAGATGTCCATGTGGTTGAGTTGTAATATTTCCTTAAATTCAAGAAATTTTGGCAGTGATGAAATGGGCATCTTCATCCTTCAGTTGCTGCATTTGTTCAGCATGTCGCACTCATCACCGAGTGTTTGAAAAGAGAAGTATTGCCCAGGAATTTGTATCTATAAGATTGAGCAGGGAGAGTGAATGGGCTTTATGATTCTAAAACGGAGTAGAAGGAATGACATAGACATATTGAATGTTATAAATACAATGGTTTGGATTATTTCAGCATTACAGGGCCTATGAAATACTTGAGATTAGAGATTGGTGTTAAGAGATGAAGATAGTGGAGAGTAGAAAAACAGTGCTCTGTGCAACAGACTCATATTTCTTTAACCAAATATTTCTCTCCAGGCATCACCAGATCATGCCAGTCGAGCACAGCAGAAAGAGTTTCAGACAGAGATGCTGAAGATCCTTATGGACCATCTCCTGGCAGCCGATGTGCTTCTGGGAGATCAGGCAGCGCTGCCCCTCATGTCAGGCAGCAGCTACAGTCACATGGCTACCAGTGTGTTCTATCTGGCAGGAAGGGTGGTGGACAAGCTTTGGCATGGTATGAATTCAAACTCATTAATAGCCAGTAAGCTTGGTACAAAATAATAAACTACATTGCCATTCACCAGCTGGAGACAATTTTAGTCATTTTACATCTTACGCATACATTTTACGGTACATAAAAATAATGATGTGATTGGAACTCATAACAAGGTCATTGCAAATCACAGCAATGTGTGCCCTGGTCCCTCCAGTTATGAAGCCAGGTACGTATTTGCAGCTGAGTCAAAGGGAGAATGAGAAATGTTTTTGTCAAGGGCACTGCAACATTATCTGTCCTGCCTGGGAGACAACCTTTGTCAGTTTTGAATGATTGGAAATCCTGAAAGGATCATTTGTGATAATGATGTGAAGCAATCCCTGGAAGAACATGAAATATGCAGTGTACTTGTCTTTTTTAGGTCATCTCAATAGTAATGTATGTTGGTATTTATTGGCTAACATTTATATATTTCAGAAATGAATATAATAATGAACACTGATCATTGCTATTTAGTAACAAAATGTTAGGCTTCTAAAATTTAAAATTCAGCAGGTTGTGTAATGTCTCCCAAGAAATTACATGAGCGGACTGATTAGTAACAAAGTTTGAGCGCTTATGCCTGTCTTAACTCTTGTCTTTTGGTTGCTTCAGGTTATTTTACCAGAGACCCTAAGGAGGTGTTTGACTTTCTCAGTAAACTCATCTCTCAAGCCAAGAGAAAATGTAAGTAGCTGCAGTCCTGCATGTACAGATGAACACTTAATAACTGTTATGATGTTGTCATATTTGTGTTGTAATTATTGTTAGGATTGTAAACTGATATTCATTTTCAATTCCTGGCTGAAGGGAATGTGATGGTTGTTTACTTTTTTGTCACGTCATGTTTCATTTTCCTCATGATGTTAAATAATTTCCCTTTATGTTTTTCTGATGCACCAATTACAGATGATTGATAATTTGCAAGACATTCTTTTCATTTGGAATGTCAGATGGTCTTTTTGCCTAACTGTAGATAGTTGTTTATCGTGAACTGTAAACAATTGTTGTTCATTATGCCTTATGGAATATTCAAATTTCATTAATATTTGTTGTTCTTGTGATGCCTAAGGCATGTTTAACACATATTCTGGCTGGCTGTCAGATGAAACTGTCCCATGTCATAAAACTGTAGTGTGGTATTTCTTCCCTTGTCAGCAACCGGAATCTCACTAGAGCCGATGTACAAGTGTCTGAACAGGACCATCCTGTTCCAGTTGTCTCGTCCCATAGACTCCGTGGCCAGCCAGGCCAGTGTGCTAGATGCTCTTCATGTCCTCACCAACAACAGAAATCTCGTCTTTGGCCCTGGGAACCATGACAGTGATTTCCTGGCCTGTCTCTGCTACTGTCTCATGCAGCTGACTGAGGATCCGAGAACCAGGCAAGAGTGACTAGCTTGTAGCATTACTTTCTATTAAGTAGCTGTTCACTGGGTGCCTGTATGATCCAAGGATACCGAGGATGTTTCTTTATTCTAGTTGATAGAAGGCTAAAATGACATTGGGAGACTCAACAAATGCTCTAATAAATAAACACATGCTTGCATTAGTATAAAACAAGTGTATCAGTGATTTTCAAACTTTTCTTATACCTGTTATTACCAAGCTTATGTTATGTGATATAGATCTTGTCCCTTTCCCCATACCACTCTCATCTCATATGTGATATTAATGAAATGACATATATGTATTTGCCCACTTTCCCAGTGGTGCCAATCTTAGTGAATTAAGGCCAAGGGCTACAACTTGGCACGTGGACCCAGATGCTGGACAGGAGTCAGAGTTCATGGACACTCTAACAGAGAGCTCAGGGCAAGGGTCTGAGGAGATGAGTCCTGTCCTTCAGCAGGGCCTTCAGTTAGTGTCAGCAGCAGCCAAGCGAGTGTGGGATGAGTTGTATGTGTTCAAGAAGCCGGTATGTCATGTTTATTTGGACTTAGTAAATGGATAGTTTGAGAGGTGGGCTTTGGAGAGGAGGTTGATGAAGAGAAACTCTTTGTGCAGATTGTAAGCATGTCATTCTAATAAATGCCTATGCATATTTATAGAAACTGTCCCATATGATATATCCAGATGATATTACACTCATAGTTTGGGGCTTGACTTCCATAAATAGGCACTGACAAGCTTCTGTCATGTAAGGATGTGTTTGTATAAGGAATATATATAGTTTGTCATCATTTACCGACATTTATTCACTTTTTCATTTTCTTTTCCCTTGTGGCAATAAATTCTTTCTGCACCAGAGCATTACAGTTTGTCAGTCCACACACACTTCTCAAAGTGGTTACTATTTTAGTATTGGAGACATGCAAATGAATCTGCTTTATCCAGGGTCGAATAATTGTTTCAAACATTTGTTGGGACATTAGCATGTGAATGTGAAAAATAAAAATGTGGAAACTAAAAATGAGGCTGCAAAATGTGTACCTCAGGTAGGTAGGTGTCATTGACTGAGTATTCTAATACATTTCCATTATTAACAGGCCCTTGAAGAATTGTTCAGAACACAGTTGAACAACAGCAGCCCAGCCAAAACCATTGCAACACCAGATCTGGCATCTGTCAGGTAGGCTATGTCGCTATGTATATGTAAAACTTTTTTTGAGTCACTACTTTTGTCATTGTGATATTTACAAGTGAATATCTGCCCATGAGAGGGGAAAGACAAAACAAAGCACATAGACGAGTCTTTTTTTTTTCTTTCTTTCTTTCTTTTTAGAGGGTTAAATTGTGATGTTAGTTACACATAATTAAATTTGTCTAAATTATCTTAAATTAACATAATCTATGAGTGTTAGTCAGCATGATATAACATTCCTAAGATCTTTACATGCAGCGTATCAAATATGTCATTCATTTAAAGAGCTTGAATGAAGTTTGGCTTCTGTGGGCAGGAGAGCTAGTTACTACTTTAAAAAACTAGTAGGCCGTAACTCCAGATGGTCAGTAGGACATAACTGTCCAGATGGTCACAGCTTGCATGAATATTTTCATATTACTATCATGTTTCATAAAGTATGGATTGTTTGACAATAAATGCTGACAACCATGGGATAAGTTGGACTTATGTTTACAAAATATTGGTATGATTTATAGTTTTGTAGAGAAGATGGAGTATAGTTGTCTTGATCATGATATTATGATTATTGTAGTTAACTATCACTAGTCGTTTCAGTATGTCTGTCATTTTTTTAAAAAATAAGGTTGCTGATCCAGGAGCCAGCGTCCAAAATTTGGGTGGCATATGCAGAGAATGAACGCAAGTCCTCCTTCCTTCACATTGAAAAACTTCATAATCAGATTCAGTCGGTAAGATATATACAATTTTCTGTGACATAGCTCTACATCTATCCCATATTTGAATTCTGTCTCTTTTGTGAATGTTATGTGTGTGGTAAGTGATCAGGTATACTGTACAAGAAGTATATCTTTGACCTGTCACTTGTGGCAGGAGAGGGCCATTAAAAAAGGAGCAAGTTCATTCTGGAGCAGCTTTCTATGCCAGCAGCAGTTGTAGAATGATTTGGTTGATCATGCCCATCATTTCTTTATTCTTCCCTGATTTGTTACTTTGTAACTGACTGCAATGGCCTTGTGCACAAGTGCCGCCCCTTTCTCTTAGCCTTTAAGGGTATAACTTTCTGTCAGTGTGTATAACATTCTGTCTGGGAGGCACAGAAAACATCAGTTTCCTCAGTTTCTATAATTGTGGGACCAGAGGCATGCCCCAAAATATGGTTGGCAGATATATTGCCTCTTACTCCAGCGTGACCCAACTATATCCACTACGTCTTTTGAGTTTAAAATATAAAATAGTCCTGGGAGCTTTACAGTAACATGTGACCCGAACAAACGTATTAGCTGACACCTTTAATAAGCAAAACAGTGCACAAGAAAAATCTGAAGTAAGACAAGAACTTGAAAAGAGCAGCTGAACCCTTTTGTTAAATGTATGACTTTGTCCCTAGAATAAGCCCTTACCAACTCTTTGCTTTTCTCTCACCAAACAGAAACTGCAGAAAATGGGCAGTGGTGTGAGTGGAGTTCTTCGTTCTGTGTCTCGGAGGAGCAAGAGAGAGTTGCCTCTCAAGTCATCACCAGTCTCTACTATTCATATCAATGTAAGATGTTCAGTTTTAAGTCAGCAGCTTTTTTAATGAAAGAAAGGGTAAGAGTAAGATGAATAAAGATAGAACGGGTATTTTACATTAAGATGCCAACTTTTCCCTCATAAGGAGGGGAGAGAAGAGGTGGAGATGAGCCAAGGCGAAGGTCCTTGGGAATTGTCAATAAAAGCAATGATGTAAGATAGAAATTGCATTGGTTCTTTTATGAGTGTGGTTATTTTTCTTTGACTCGGTGCCAGATGAATAAATGAAAAATATATGCTAAATTTATAGTAGTTTGTACAAGGAGAAGGTGGAGGTCCAACTTCATTATCATGATACAGATAAAATGACATTGCTTTTGGCAAGCTTTAACATCGGTTTGATGAAGAAAGGAAGAGTATGTCAGTTGCATAGAGTCTGCTTAAGAAAGTGAAGAGAGAGTTACTATCATCTGCATTTCACTTGCAAGATACCATAACTGTTGAGAAATTTGCTTTTTCTAAAGGGGCAGGATTTTGGAATGAGTTAGACTGGGAAAGAAGGTGGAGACTTTTTGTGATTTCTGTTTAGGAAAACTGAGACAACTCACACTCGCTATGTTTGTATTAATGCAGTATTGTCTTCTTTTTTTTTTTTCCCATTTGGTGACAGTGAACTTAATGAGAGCATGATGAATAAGTGTAGTTTACTTTCTCAGTGGTGTGTAAGTAATTATAAAGTTTAATTCATTCATGCAGCTTGCCTTAAACTGTTCCTCATTGCTCTCAATAGGACTTCCATCATGGCACCATCAACCATGTGACTTTGGTCAAGGATGTGGTTCAGTTCCAACATGATCAGTATGTCCAGGTGAGAACTAAAAATAGCCCACACAAAGACATTATTTTACTTTAAGATATCCACAAACTTAAGTGAAGAGAAGGCAGGACAGAAATACAATCAAGTCTGAACATCCTCAGTGTTTGTTCCCATGTTTGTTCTAACATCAGAAACATTTTGGATCAGGTATAAATTGGGTCACATGCCCTTAATGTTTGTTTACCTCATCACCTGCTAAAATTATGTTTGGAAAGACAACTTGACTTCAGTGTCATCTAGTGGATTAACTGAAATTTATTTATATTGCACATCGACCAGGTGCAAAGGAAATGACAGTATATTGTGCTAATGAATAGAACGCAGCTAAATGGAGATGACATTAAATATGCAACTTTGCAAGATATTCAGCAGTATACAGTGTGGTTATTTCAGCTTTGTTGCACATTTGCACCAACACTCATACACCATCTATTGGCATCGCAATAGTCTGATAACTAAATGGTGTCATGGTATTCAGTGTAGCTAAGCAATAACTGGATTTCATTTGATCATGGATGTTTTGTTTACAATAAATAAAGTATGTTTCTTGCCTATTCACAGTTTAAATTGTATTTCATTATAAAAAATACTTTTCAAATATTTTAATTGACACAATAGTAGCATAATTTCAGTGAGGTTTGCCAAATGTATTTAATTCTGAAGTCTTGTGTATGTTTGGATGTCAGTCTCAGAGACACATAGAAAAGTACTTGCTGGAGGACTGGAACCAGGTGGAGCATGAACTTCTTCGAGTCCGCAGCTTGTGGGGTCCCATCACTGGGTCCAGACTGGACAAGATGGTGCTTGATATGACAGAAGGTAGGTTTCATAGATGTATCAGAGTTACTAATGTCAGCCTGCAAAAACATTTGCTGCTAAGTTATTGTCTGTTGATAATATGTGTGGAGTGTACTTACAATTACAGCACACTCTGCAGACTAGCTTGTAATTATAAAATATTAAAGGAAGCCTTTTAACAGAGTGGCCCTAGAATGATAAAATGTTTACCATACACTTGAACAGTAACAAAGTATATTCATATCACATGGGGTTTACCACTTTGTGCAAATTTCAGTTTATAGCAGGAAATTCTGTTCTTATTATTGAGAATGAAAGCCGTGATTATCAATGTAACTGAAAGTTCGGGCATTGGGATTAAACCATATTCTCTTCAGGCCAAGATTGAAGTGTATCATAATCACAGTGCAAGTGGAAATCCCACTCTGTTTGGCACTCAAAAAAGGGTTTCAGTAATGATCCTTCTTGGGTCATGGTGATAGCTGGAATTGGATGAAAATACAAGACATGCAAGCATGCTGATAGCTGGAAAAAAAACTTGTGTTTTTCATTTGCTTTTCAAATAATTCAAAAGTGTAAAAGATGGTATTGAAGTAAGTAAGAAACATAATTCTGTTTGCCTTTGCCTAGGTCCATTTCGAATGCGCAAGAAGATGATGAAGAATGACATGTTCTACATTCATTACCCTTACAGACCAAACTTAGAAGAAAGTGTAAGTAGTCTGTGTTGCTGACTCATTTCTTTCAGTTCATGTGAAAAAGGGTTATTGAAGATTTTTGAATCATGAAACGTTTTACTAAACGGTCTCACCTTAACTCTGTCATATTCTGTCTTTCACCACTTTGGGCAGAGGGTTGTGAATGTTAATGCTGTTGTTTACGTGAATGTCTCTGTGATTGTAGGTTGTTCCAGCATTTGCATAGAGCTTCTCCTTAAAGGCTTTTCTGTTGGGCACTGCTGGTTTCTGGCCGTCAGTTAAGAGTTGTCAGAGTTTCAGAGTAAATTGGCATTCTTGGTGGAACTGGTCATAGTGGCATTTTTCATCGTATTTTATCATTGAACTTTTGGCATTTGTGGTGCTTTTATCTGTTATATTTTTATAATTGTCTGTTGCTTAAACTCTGTTGTGTCCAGTTCTAAGTCAGTCTAAACACTCTATTATATTTTTAATGTAGTTGAAATTTAATCTTTAACCATTGGAATTGCAGATTTATCTGTTTTACAACTATCATTATTTTACAATGTACTTTGTCTTACCTTAGTTATTGTCCACTGTTTTACCAGCCACTGAGATACAAGGTTGCAATCAGCTATGACAGCAAAGAGTACTATGAACAGTTCTGGCCCCAGGGTATCCTTTGCATGGAGGCAGCCCCAATTCAGAAGACTTCAGATGCTGACCTGATGAACAGTGACACTGAGTTGAACTCAAGCTCTCCAGAAGGTTTGTAGCCCAGATCAGAAGTCACTTCAATGTGACTGATTCTTTTATGAGACTGAAGGTTCTTTAGGACAATTGAGGGATACTTGCTTCACTAGAATGTAATTTGCAGGATGTAAAAGATACTAATAACATGCCAAGTTCTTCTTGTTGAAAAAACAACAAGGTATGGATTGTCATGCTCAGCTACAGTAAAGAGGATGAAATGAAGATGCATCTTCATCATAGGGTGTCTGAATTTTCATAAACCTACACTGTCTCTGGTTTCACTGCCTTATATGGAGGTTTTCATTGCCTGTATGTAGAGACTTTGCTGGAGACTCTGTTTGAAAGAAATGAAAGACCTCATTCTTATAAGACTTTTTAGATGACTGTACTGTCAGGGGTCCTATAATGCATGAAATATGATTAGATATTTTAGAGATAGTGACAGAACAGAAATAAAAGGAACAGAGTAGGATATAACAGATCTGAACAGAATTCTGTCTTTCAAGGAGATGTGGCCTGGCCAGTTACACATCTTCACAGGTTTATATGAGCTAATGTTCATATATCACCTGACTTTCACATACTCACTGATACACCTATGAGGGCAGTAAGAATAGTTCAGAGAGAGTGAGGGATGAATTTGGTTGAATGGCATTTCCCAGCATTCTTATGGAAATTATGAAATCCAAACAACTCAGCAGTATACTTTTACATTCAAATATTACTTTTGATAGTCATATAATGATGATAACATGACAATATCTGCAAGTCAGATGAAAATAATTGCTTTCTCTTATTGGATCTATTGTAGATGTTAACAACCTGAAGAAACTGTTGCCCCGAACCATTAGCTCCAAGTCCTCTGCTGGAGAGGAAGAGGACACAGAGGACATGAACAGTATGGAGTCCCAGCATTCAGAGTTGGAAAGGTCAGAAAGCTCAGCTGAAAGGTCAGAAGGCGACAGTCAAGGGGACAGCAGTGTAGACATCCCACCATCACCCACCACCAAGGCAGACAATCAGACCATTCTCCATTTTATTGGGGAGAAAGAAACGGTAAGACAGCAGTACTAATTTCTAACCCCAGCACTGCTGTGCAAGTGAAACAGTTATGTTGGGATAAAGAATTTGGGTGATATGCTGTGTTTCCTGAAGGCATTTGTTAAAGAAAATGAGGAGGATTGACTAAATACTGTAATGATAAGGTTTGAGGAGAAGAGGAAAGAGAAAATATTTGCTGTATATTTATTTGCTCCATTGATAAACTTGTTGTTGTTGATGTGCTTAAACTGGGCAGAAAGGCAGGGAAAGAGGTGGGAGGAGGGGGTGATTGTGGGGTGAAATATTACACACTAAGAAAATGTTGAGAGACAGTGGGGTTATGTACTTGAACATACTTGCCAGAAAACTCATGGGCTGCTGCAAAATTTTTCGATTTTAAACTTATTTTGTAATTCTCCAGAAGGAGTTTCTAAGCCAGTTGTTACTGTGAGATTTAGAAAATGTTTCAGAGTAGCACTGGTTGCGTGCAAGGGGTTTCCATAATAAGCGTGTTTGAATATATATATATATGAAAGGCAGCTTTCATTTTGAATGCTTGTCAAGAAGTCTTTGTTTTTATAGCTCCAGATCAGCCACATGTTTCGGTGTGCCCGTATTCAAGGCTTGGACACAGCTGAGGGTCTGCTGCTCTTTGGCAAGGAACATTTCTATGTGATAGATGGCTTCACCTTACTGAGGACCAAAGAAATTAAGGACATTGAATCTCTACCTTATGAGTAAGTATTGTACTGTTTTATATTTTGTAATGTAAAAATTTCATATCAAAGTATCAGATGTTTGATACTGAAGGTGTTTCTGTCAAAAGTTGCAGACAATAGCTGTTATCCTGTGATACACTGATATATCATCATCAGATGGTATAGTGAGAGTCTAGTTCTCACACATTAAGAGGCCAAGGACTGCATCCAGTATCGCTGTCTAGTGATATAGTCCAGCTTTGTTCAAATATTACCAGTATGGGTTTGTAGATAAGTGTAATATTGAAGTGACTAAGATGTTACACCTCCTGCCACTATATTGCTCTAGCCATATGTAGTCAAATGTTAACAACTAGTTGTGGTCAGATGTCAAGGGATTGTTCTCTGGAGAATTTCTGTCGTATTTCTGCTATAGAGAGCTACTTTCCTTTTCTCCAGAATCCATGATCCAATTATCCCCAAGTCATCCATGGGATCAGCTGGCAGCCACAAACGAATGTAAGTAAAAGACTCTGAAAGCTTTAGCTACAATTGACATTACTAATAATACAAAATATACATGTAATGATACCTTGTTCTGTAAGCTCACATTGTTTCCAGTCTCAGATCAAAATAAATATGACCACTGAAATTGTTAACTGCTTTAGATTTCACCCAACAGAGTCCATGATTCAAGCATAAGTATAACACATTGTCCATTTCATATAGCTCACTTACAATAAATGATATGGGAGCCCATAAACATAGGCAGTATGCTCTGTGAGAACTGCAGTCCCTAACCATTCAACCTTTTCAGCAGGAAGAGGCAAGTATTAGTGCGCTGTCACATTTCTCTGCTTTGTATTTTCTGTTTTAGGTACAGTCGTTTTGCATATGATGACATAAGAGAAGTCCACAAGAGGAGATACCTACTTCAGCCCATTGCTATTGAGGTTTTCTCTGGAGATGGGCGGAATCACCTTTTGGCATTTCCTCGGAAAATCAGAAACAAAGTGCTGTCCAAGTAAGTGAACTGAGTGTATATATGTTACTGTTACTTGTAGTTTCCAGAAACAACATCAGCCTCACACGTGCTCCATTCCCCACTTCAAATTCCTGCAAAGAGTTATTTTACTAATCGTCCCTGTTATTATCTGTTTGTGGGTCCTTCTTGCTCTTCCTGCAAGTTTGCAACTTTTGCCTTCTCCTTTGTATCCACCACTTCATTTTTATTCGTTTTAGGTAGTGCTGTTCTGTCTATTCCTTTTCTTTCTCCTCCCGCAGTCTCTTTGTCAATTTTGTCAACACATCATATATGATTGTTTCGGACAACTCTGCATTTCCAGCCAGTTTGTCATTCCCTTTGCACCAGCATGGCCCAGAGAGTAGAGATACAGGTCACTGTGTAAATAAGGGTGCTTGTAGGTTTAGGACATTGTCATGTGGTCATGGACTCAGTGATTACATAAAGATGGGGGCAAAATCTAGTGACATGTGACCGCATTTTTATTTTTATTCATAATTATAATGACCCTAAACAAAGATTAGTAGAGCATTTTGTTAACAGTGTATCAAGGATTGAATTGATAACATGAAAAGATAATAGCATTTAAAAGCAAACCATTAATAGTTTGTGTAGGGATTGGAAATGAAGGTTATCTTGATGCCTTGAGTTGAGGGTTTATGCAAAGCCTTTCCCAGGCTTAAAACTGCATGGCAGTGCCAAATTCAGGGCCTGTTTTTCCCAACTCCATACTGTTCTTCCTCCGCAGGTTCCTTTCATGTGCCACAGCTATGACAGACAATGCCCAGCACTCAGTGTCAGGACAACGACAGAATGCCAAGGTGGAGGCAGGGTGGGTACAATGGCAAGATTATAATGTTGTCACAGACTATCTAATGTGAGAAATTTGTTGTAATTAACTATTGTGAAGTCCAGAGCAGTTTTCCTTAATTGAGTGCTTTTTCATTGGAAAGTGAACTAATGGTATACTCAGAAATACATTTCTCATGTAGTTTATTGAAAACAAAGTTGAACATAAATCTGTATTCCTTGAAGAGGTATGATATTTTTTTGTATATAAAGAGACTGGGGAAATTGCCAGTATTTTGCCCAAAGAGTTGAAAGTGAGAAGGGATCATTACAAAGTCACAATCTTCATAAGAGAAAATAAAGTTTACGGACACTTGTGGTCATCCTTGACCTGAGTGCGTACTGTTTGTTGCATTAAATGCAGGTCTGGTTGATATCATTTGTTTTTCAACATTCAGGACATTGTGCTGAGAATGGTTTAGAATTTGAGTGGCCTCTGTAAGTGGCCCTCAGGATAAAACACATGGCAAGTTTGAACACAGTGCACTTAAGGCATAAAGATATCACAGAACATGCTTGATGGAAAGAGCATTATATCACTTTTATGTATAAAAATGTCTGCAAAACCTTTTGGAATGACACTGATCAACCTGTTTGTTCATTTATTTCAGTGGAGGAATCATCAGCAATTTAATTGGGGAAAAGTCTGTCACACAGAGATGGGAGGTAGGTGACTTCAAACTGAGGCCTAATTTCCTTTGATAAAGATGTGATTGCGCCTTTCCTGCCTAGTATCCTGTCATGTAGTTTGGTATAAGAGAATTTGTTATAGACTCATTATCCTGTGACTTTCTATGTAGGTTACATGCTGATACTGATGACATTGATATCTGATAAAAGTGCTGGTGTACAATTATTCAGCCATTGTTCCACATGTCTTTCGCAGAGAGGAGAGATCAGCAATTTCCAGTATCTTATGCACTTAAACACACTGGCAGGACGCTCATACAATGACCTGATGCAGTATCCAGTTTTCCCATGGATCATTGCCAACTACGACACAGAGGTAAGAAGCACTTCAGTTCTTTAAAGAAATCAGCACAGTTCTGCAGGTTTTTGTCATATTTATGGGGCTGTATATGAACACAGTTTTCCTGATTCATAATTCTGTTAATAAAGATATGAATTTATGTTGATGATTTGTCCAGAGCAGTCCATGTCAAGCTAAAGCTTAATATCACCATCATCTCCACTTACAAAATCCGCATAGCAGAACCTTGCTTTTTCTTGTCCAGCCTCTTGTTTCATATTTTCATGTTACATTTGAATGGCATTTCATTGTGTGTTTAATAGAACCATCCAGGTTATGCAGTATTTCAGTCCTAAAAAAATATACAGTTGAATGTTGATCTATGCATTTTATCTGATCTGTATAAGTTGTCAATTATTAACATTTGCTTTTGTTTCTTTTTGTCTTGTATGAAAGGACCTTGACCTCAGCAAGGCTGCCAACTTTCGGGATTTATCCAAACCTATGGGAGCCCAGACCCCTGAACGCCTGCGACAGTTTCAGAAAAGATACAATGAATGGGATGATCCACAGGGTAAGTTATGAAGTGTCTTTGGACTTTCTTTGCATGAAGCACTTAGTAGGATGATAATGAGATATAGTGGTATTACTAGAACTATGCACTAGATAGGGTACAAACAATACACAATGCAGCAAACAGCCTATGACAACCAAATAAAGCTCCAAGCTCTGTGTGACATGGAGCCTGGCAAAACTGTGTTTGTTGACAGTAGAAAAGGCAATATGTGGATCACTACCACCTTAAAATAATGCTTTAAGCAGATAGGACTTATCAAACACGGTTTATAGTTGATTGTGTGAGATAGCCTTTTAGATTCTAAAGCAGGCTAACATAAGGCACATACATTGGGGGATGACCTGGAAACACACCAAAGGAATCACCCTTATGGTAAAATTACACTACCATGTGAGTGTAATTTCTGACATATTTGTACTTGCATATTTCAGGAGAGACACCACCATACCATTATGGCACCCACTACTCCTCAGCCATGATAGTGGCCTCCTACTTGGTCAGAATGGAACCTTTCACACAGCACTTTCTCAAGCTTCAGGTAATCTGTTTTCCTCATCTGGGATGTTTAGAAATGCATTTTAAAAATCATTCAGGAACTTACCTTTGTTTTTCTCTTTGAAGAATGACTGCTTTCCGCTTTTTGCATAAACACCAAAACAATTTGATACTTAACATTTTTTTTGTCAGAAATCAAAAATGTATTCTCTTCTGTTCAGGGAGGCCACTTTGATCTGGCTGACAGAATGTTTCACAGCATCAGAGAAAATTGGCTGTCTGCCTCCAAGAACAACATGGCTGATGTAAAAGAGTTGATCCCAGAGTTTTTCTACCTGCCAGACTTTCTTCTCAACAAGAACAACTTTGACCTGGGTAAAGATGCACGTGGATTAAAGAAAGTTTAAGATATACAGTAGGAATCTCACAAATTCAGTCTCCAGGGGATCAGAATGTAATTTTGAGCATGTGAGATATTTGAGTTTGTGAGTTTAATACAGAAAGCAAAGGACTCAAGACAAGAGCATAACAAAAAAAAACAGAAGGAATTTTGAGAATGTGAGATTCGTGGTCATGAAGGTTAACAGTGTAGTTTGGTCAAAACAAGAAGTGATAATGTTGCTAATGTAGTGAGAAATTTTTAGTTTAGGTGATCAGTGAGAGGTGGAAGCTGTTGTTTTAAGACCATGGGTAAGTGCATACCAGTAGAGTACACTGGTATCATTGATGTTTTCAACTCTGTCTGCAGGTTCCAAACAGAATGGTGTCGCTCTTGGAGATGTTATCCTACCACCCTGGGCCAAGGGAGATCCAAGGGAATTCATCAGAGTTCATAGACAGGTCAGTTAATCATCCTTATCCAAAAGAGGGTTGCATTGGGATTATGAATGTGCAACATTTGAGTTATTTTGACTTATCAACATAAAAGTATATGCTGTAGGTAGAAGTTACACAAATGTCTTGCTTAAAGACAGCCAATTTTGATCAGTGTCAGAGTTCATGTCCAGGAAAACTTGAACTCATGGTTGGATATTAGCCCACAAAGAGAGGAGGGAGAGAGAGCAAGTTGAAAGAGGGAGGATCAGAGGAACTTCTTTATGGGACTTTATGAATAAGGGAAGAGTGAAATTGTCAGATTAAAATAAACAATATGAATACCAGTCTTTGCCTGATAAGCAATAGACCATTTCTTTATAAAAGTAGCTGCTGGTGGGATTCATCGGTGACTGTTCTCATCCTAGTTTGGGTAGTTTAGTGGGACTCACCCAGGTATACACATCTGTTGCAGGCTTTGGAATGTGACTATGTGAGTGCCCACCTGCATGAGTGGATAGACTTGATCTTTGGCTACAAACAGTGTGGACCCCCAGCAGTGGAAGCAGTCAATGTGTTTCATCACCTGTTCTATGAGGGCAATGTGGACATCTATAGCATAGATGATCCTCTCAAGAAAAATGCTACCATTGGCTTCATAAACAACTTTGGCCAGATTCCAAAGCAGGTATTTAGTAATGTCTAACTCTTTCATAAAGCTTGGGATCAGTTGGTTTGAAGAGTTTTACAGGCATATGAATCTTATGGTGTTTCCTATATTTTATAGAATATTGATGGCCAAGGGAGATTTATTATTGCTTGTAGCAGTGGTATCAGTGGCAGACCAGTTTTTGTTTGATTATGTTGCTGACATCCAGTCTTGATAATATTTTTTTCATCACCCAGTATTTTTAAATGCCAGTTATGTGTACACTCAGATCACAAATGTAGTAATGACACTAACCAGCGGATGTATGTTTGTTGTTTCTCAGCTGTTCAAACGGCCACATCCTCAGAAGAAACTGAGTGCTCCGGTGAATGCCCTGTTCTTTCATCACTTGGACAATCTCAAGCCAGCCATGCAGCCAGTCAAAGGTTTGTAGTTTGAAGAAGACAAGAACAAGCTGACCTTTATTAAATGTGTCCCATTTACTAACAAAATACCTTTGTTTTAAAGTTATGTTGCCAGTATAAGCATTAATTTAATAGGTTTATGATCCAGCCTGATATCACACATGCAACATGAAGAGATAGAGTGTGGCTGTTTTCCAAGTCAGTGGCAGAGTTACTTGTTTATTATTGTGACATCCTTACAAACTAGGACTGTCTGACTGATTGGACTTATCTCTTTAGGTGCAAATAAGTGCTTCAGACTTTTCCACAGTAGTCACTAGAGAAACACTTGCATAATCAATCTCAATAATAGGGATAATTGATTCTCTCTGTCTGTCATTCACTTTCTTGTTCACTTGCTCACTTGATGGAAGAGAGTAAGTACCTGATATCATAATTAGTATTATAGCAATGAAAGTAAGAAGAACTAAGGCAAGAAGTTGAAGAGAAATATTTGGGACTGGCTTTTACTGAATGAGACCCGGCGATCTGACCACAAGGAGCAATAGCTCGTGGTACAAGAGGCACTGAGATCCGGCTGTTACTGAAAGTTTTCTTGATGACTTACTGAAAATTTAGTTGATGATGTCTTTATTTGGTTTGTTGCATTCTGTTCTCACATTTCAGAGTTGAAAGGTGCAGTGGGTCAGATTCATCATGCAGAGAAGTACCTGCTGGCAGTTGAACAGAACAAAGTCCTCATTCCACCTGGATTCACCCGTTACTTTGCTTGGGGATTCTCAGACCTTAGTGTGAGAATAGGGCCCTATGAATCTGAGAAGGTAAAGTCTGAGAAGGTAAATTATTATTGGAACTACAATAGCTTTAGTTGTGGCGATCAGTTGCAAGTTAATTTAATATATAGTAAGGTTCAGACAGCAATGACATTTAAGGCTGAGAGAGTCAGATCATGCTGATGGAAGAATTAATATGAGAGAGTCCAGTTGTGATAGTATTATGTGAGTCAGACATTATGTATAGTGACTTAATTAGTCTGAGAAAGTTCAGTCATGTTTATTGGAAGCTTTGTTGAAAGCCTGCTTTGTAGATGAGTAAATTATGCTGGGGAGGAGGGCATGGGACAGGAAGAAGGTCTTAGTATTTTTTTATTCTAACAAATTTTTGCCCTATAAGAAGCCCATGATTGAAACATGCATTGATATTTTGATGTGCACTTGAGTGAGCCTAACTTAGTTGGTTTATTGTTCTTTGTTTTCCTTGGTTAAAAAAGAGTATTCAGGTGATTGTTTACATTTGACAGGCTATTGCTGTCTTTGAGGGATTGGACAATGGTGAGATCCTGTGTGCCTCCTGTCCTAATGACAAGATCTTCATTACAGGAGGAACAAGTTGTGTAAGTGTACATAATGTAGTAGCGAATGAATAGGTTTATGACCCATGCAATGTAAGCCAGTGGTTAAGTTGATAGTTCAGTGATGCATGCCATAGAAGGGAGTATCAGTGTCTGTTTCTTATCATCCTCTAATGTGATCACATCCTCATACCTGTTCTTATTATGCAATGCACAATCATTTGGGAATTTTTTCTTGAGTCCCAACTATAGCTGTATTAAATGCTATGATACTAGAAGTCTTTTTCAATTTTAGTCCTTATCAGTGTAGGATCTTTGTCCTTTGTATGGAGCAAGGTGATTTAGAGAATGGTTCAGCAACTTTCACTTCATACTTTTGACAGAATTGTATCAGAGCATAATGTTGATAGCCAGCAAATGTACTTTTGACATGTCCTTACTGTCTCTGGTTTATGAATCTTGTGTCTTTTCCTCAGGCGGTGAATGTGTGGGAACACTCAAGTAAAGAAAAGAAAGCAACGTTAAAACAACGACTGTATGGGCATACAGAACCAGTCACCTGTCTTACTTCATCAGCAGCTTACAGCTTGATTGTGAGTGGGTCTCGAGACCGCACGTGTATCCTGTGGGATTTGAGTCGACTGGTGTTTGTGCATCAACTGAGAGGTCATGTGGCACCAGTGGCTGCTGTGGCCATCAACGATCTGACTGTAAGTGAAAAATTGGTATTTACCCATAAAAATTGATATAATAATAATAAAAATGTGATTTATAAGGCCTGTATCCAGGCTTATGCCTCTCTCATGTGACTTTGCACTATTGTTACCTCAGCAGGCCTGATCACTCTAGAACTTTCTCAGTTCCCTGGGGTGCATATGGTGCCATTGCAATTTACAGGTACTGATCTCAAGCATTCTGACGAAGTCTTCCACTGCCTATAGCCAGGTACCCATTTTAGAGTCGGGTGGCTGCGGAAAATGTGAATAAAATGCTTCCCAAAACATTTACACCATGAACATGGACAGGAATTGAAACCATGACCTTTAGATCTTGAGTCCCAACACTGTAATCATTTGGCCTCGCTTCTCCACAGTGCTACTGATCTATGTAAAATATAGTCTTTTAATATGGCTGTAGAGCAAGGACACCTAGTCACTGACCAGCAGAGTACCAGCTGTAGAGAATCATGTACACATTGTTTGGTTCATACGGAAAAACCGAATATTGAGCTTATTTTGTTTGCTAAGCCATTAGTTTTTAAAGTTACCAAGACTGTTCTGAACTGAAGAAGCTATCATGATAAGTGTTTAATGCCACTGCTGAGAAACCAGGTTTGCAGTGTTCAGCATATGTGAGCAAGTGGCAGTGTGAGTAAGAGAATTTGTGCAAATGACGTTATCATGCATTGTGATTTTGTTTTCATTGAAAAATGTGACTGTCACTCAGAAAGCTGACCATAAATGATATACATATTATTTCCAAGTTTTTTGTGAGAGCTGGCTGTCAGTGGAGGAACTGCTTTTGAAAGTCAAGGCCTTAGAGAATAAGTGATTCAAGTTTATCAGCAAACTCTTATAAAAATAAAGGGTCTCATTGCTGCATGATTTTGTCTCTATTGCTAGGGAGACATTGCTACTTGTGCTGGTACATTCCTGCATGTATGGAATGTAAATGGAGAGGCCATTGCCAGTGTCAACACTTCAACAGGCCGTAACCAACAGATTTTGTGTGTCTCCCTCTCCCAGGTAAAATATGATATTACATAGCCATAACAAGGTAGCAATAGTCAGATGAAGTGTAATTTTGATGATGAGAATTGTCAGTAGTATTAGGTGAGATTGTCAGTAATAATAATTATAACAGTGCATTTATAACTAGCTCATTGATTAGAGAAGGTGTAATGCTCATTGCAAAGTTGTGGTTCCTTACTTTATATTTCATCAATACATTTACCTCACAAAATTTGATCCAAAGTTGTTCCTTGACATTTGAGTTATTGAGGTTCTGCTGTGCCTATCTGCCGTCTTATGAGAAAAAGGCACGTATGCAGTAGAAATTGTATTGCATATATGCACCTTTTTGTCATAAGATGGCAGCTGTGCAGTTGTCAGAAGCAGGAATTGTATTACTGAAAGAAACATTAGCCATGGATTTTCCAGAGGGGTTTAGTCCTAAGAATACTGTTAGCATTAAATTGTTTTACAGACTATTATTTTGTTATTGAAGTTGCGTTTGAAACGTGTGATCTAAACTTTGTTTTTATTTCTCAGATGAATGAGTGGGACAACCAGAATGTGGTACTCACTGGAAGCAGTGATGGTGTGGTCAGGGTGAGTAATGTTGGAGTTGGAGTCAGAAAACTGAGAAAATTTAATTCTTTTACGGGAACTCAATAGTGACAAATGACAAACTTCTGGACTGGCCTAGTAGTCAATAAAGACAAACCCCCATCCTGATATACATGTTTATTCATAAGTGATAAAATTCAAGAAATCATTATTTTGTTTGGCCCAGTTTTCCTTTCTTTACACTTCTAACTTGAAGAGAATATGGTCCAGCATTGATCCCCGTTAAATTCCTCTAAATGAGGTCATGCAAGTGCTAATGATGAACTTCTTTGAAATTCCCAGCACTCATAAGCACCATAGTTCTGGGCAAAGCTGAATTAGCAGTGAAGTGTTTCTTCCATATTAAGATAGATAACAGTTATCCTGGGGTTCCACTTTGGCTGAATGAGATAGAGGGCAAGGCTGAAGCAAGAAAAGCAAAAGTTACAGGTTCAAATTCTTCAGGTTTCCAGATCCCTTCTGCTACCCTCCTCACTCCTCAAAAAAAAAACAGACCCAGGAGATAAGGGCTAAAACTTCAGTTTATTTGACAAGGTATTTATCTCTGAAGATTTCCTGATATTTCACTTTGTGCAGTAAAGAGTTTACACTGCTGAGGCTATTGGGTAAGAAGTATTTTGTCTTTCCCAGATGTGGAGTGTGGAATATTTCCAAGTTCCCAAGGAAACGTCTCATTTTCGAAAGGAACCTGCAGAGACTGAGACTGCAGCCAAAGAGGATTCCTCTCCTACCTCAGTGCACTCTCAGCCAACACCTGGCTCACTGCGTAGATTGTCTCACCACAGCTCCACTGAAGGTTACTCTGCCCGACGCAAGCTGTCACGCCATGAGTCCTGTGAGAGTTACAGTGACGGGAAGCCAGCTGTGGACATGCTCAAGGATTTTAAGGATCCTGACTACTTGGCAGCCATGGAGTGTGACCTGGGGTCATCAGAGGAGCATGACAGCCCACTGTCCAGGCGGCTGAGAGAAGAAGACAGAGATGTCTGGGACAGGAAGAGTGGTGGATTTGGTACCACTCTGAGCACCACCAGCAGTGCTAGTGACCTCTATCGAGGCTCTGAGGAGACTGTGAGTGTTGGAGAAGGGATAGAGGTGGATAGACACAGCATCAAGTCAAGCAGTCAGTCTGTGGATACAGGAGTGGATGCTTTGGTAGAATTGGGAGAGGAGGGAAAGAAGGAGACGAGTTCTGTAAGGGAAGGGTCCACTAGTTCCTCCACAGCTGCAGCTGGTGGCAGTGCAGGGGACAGGAGCTCTCTATCAGAGGTAAACTTATGCTGATGTTGTAGCAGTTTTTTAGTTTAACTTATTGTTCCATAGAAGAGAGTGGTGCTTCCCTCTTCTAAAAGTAAGGATCTCTGCTTCCCTCAGTGCGTCCTAGGGAGAGAACCTTTTCTTTCAGTAACAATCGATCATGTATATCCACTAATACACCAACAAGCCTATTTTGTAAATGGAGGAATAGTTTGATTTTCATGATTCAAAACTTCATCTTTCAAAATTGATATATATCCACAATACCCCAGTTGCAAGATTTTCATGGTAAGGTGAAGCAGACTTTGTAATTGCCTACAATTAAAGGCACCACTGTCGTGTTTGTGAAGTTATTAATGAAAGGAAATGGTGATGAAATGAATAAGTTGGCAAATTTAGCTTATTTAATGATAAAGGAGTACAAGAAAGAGCTTTGAGCAAGGTGATAGTCATTCTCTGGTACAGTAGAAATGTATAAATACAGTAATTTAGAAATATGCTGAAAATGAGAAACTTGTAAGGATGAGCAAAAGTGAGAAAGACAGCATAATTGAAGGCAAGAGAAGGAGGAGGATACAATAAAGCGGTTCCTGGACACTTGGCCGACGGACATTTGGCCAACAGACACTTGGCCGAACACGCACTTGGCCGACAGACATTTGGCCGAATGGACATTTGGCCGAAATTCATTACTGCATATTGTTATTTTTATTCATCTCAGCACTTTCTTCTCTCTCTCAGAGAATGTGCGAATGTAAGTTCTCACTAAATTCGTTTAAATGTTGACACATACTGCAATAAAGAATAATGCTGTAATAAACATTGGTCAAAAGACCCCCCCCCGGAAGAATGGCCCCACTCCCACCAAAAAAAACAACAAAAAACCAAAACAAATCTTCTGCCAACTGTCTTTCAGCCAAATGTCCGTTTGGCCAAGTGTCCGTTTGTCCGAATGTCCCTTCGGCCAAGTGTCCATTGGCCTAGTGTCCAGCCACGAAATAAAACTGAGTTGTGCACATTAATGTATGGAATTGAATTTGTGTAAATTGTACTGATATGTTCTTTGTTGTTTTTTTTTTTTCTCTAAGCAGTTTGTTGTTTTTCTTTCCTCTCGGCTAATGTACTTATTGTGTTTTCTTGGAAAGTGTGAAGCAAAGTGTTTGGTGTATGCCTAATAAAGATTTGAACTTTGAACTTTAGTGTTCACCAGTATATGAAACTTTGCTGGGACTTTGATATATTAAATAGATATTTTCCCAAGCCCATTATACCAATTTACAAAGTGCAGAAGTTTTCTTGATATGAACAGTAATTGTAAATTCCTTACCTGCTGCTACCAAACTCATTCTCTTTAGCCCTTTCCAATTTACTTATCAACAGGTGCCAGGTGAAATCAGGGATTCTAGAATACCATGGAGTGAACCACCCACTCAGTTTTCTTGATATGAACAGTAATTGTAAATTCCTTACCTGCTGCTACCAAACTCATTCTCTTTATCCCTTTCCAATTTACTCATCAACAGATGCCAGGTGAAATCAGGGATTCTGGAATACCACGGAGTGAATCCACCCACTCAGATTTTGAAGTCATCCAAGAGTCGGAAGTTACTGAAACAAAGAAGAGAGCCAACACCACCACAGAAGATTTGCTTAAGAAATATAAGCCTTTGGGCAAAAATTCTCTCAGAGAGGGTTTTTGCTGGCAGAGACAGCTGGTATTCCGCAGCAAACTGACTATGCACACAGCATTTGAACGCAAAGATAACAAAGAGCCAGCGGCCATCACAGCTATTGCCATCTCCAAGTAAGTCCTAGGTTTCCTTCCCTAGCTCTTCCTACTGTTTGCGTATCACAGTTGTTTCACACATTCCATCAATCACATGAGGCATAATTCACCCTGTAGATATCTTGGAGGCATTTGTCAATACACTGACAAAACACAATTCTCCCTGCTGGAGCTCACAAGACAGACATTGTCAAGAAATTTCACTGAGCCCGTAACCTTGAGTGGAAAAAAGATAGTAATTCTGAATATGCCAACTTTTGTCATGTCCAAGTAAATCAAAGGTTTCCCTCCCTAGCTCTTCCTCCTGTTTGCGTATCACAGTTGTTTTACACATTCCATCAATCTCATGAGGCATAATTCACTCTGTGGGTATCTTGGAGGCATTTTGTTGACACATTAGCAACACACAGTTATCCTTGTCAGAGCTCTCAAAATAGATGTTGTCAAGAAATTTCACTGAGCTCATAACCTTGAGTGGGAAAAAGATAATAATTCTGAATATGCCTGATTCTGATGCATTATTAACGGAAACTCCAGATACCGTGTGACTGCAGTTGTATAAGATCTTCAGTTGTGGCTTAAGGTCTGTTTGGCACACGTCATGATGTGATAATGATAATGAGTTTTATCTACACTCATCCCCAGGGACCACAAAACTGTGTATGTTGGAGATGTGAAAGGAAGAATCTGGAACTGGACAGTGACTAGCCAGCCTGGCCGAGTTGTGGCTGACCACTGGGTAAAGGATGATGGAGCAGAGTCTTGTCCCACCTGTGGGGTTCGCTTCTCCTTTGCAGAGCGAAGACATCACTGTCGCAATTGTGGTAATGTTTTCTGTTCAAAGTAAGTGTGATATTCAGTTTTGATTTACAGCAGTAGAAAGAATGCAGAAGAAAACATATATGTGCAGGACTGGGAGTATGAACAAAAAATTAACCATCAATCATAAACACACATGGGCATGTTACAAATAATGAAGTGTCAGCATAGTTTGGTTTTCCGGCTTATAGGTTAGAAATTTGTAATGGAGCAGTACTAACATCACAAATTTGAGGTTAAACACATATCAGAGAAAAACAAGTTTTGATACTTAATCCCAGATACAACAAAGCCTGTATCAGGTTTTGCTTTTGCTGCATTTATTCGGCCAGCTGAACGTGATTGTTGTAGTAAATGCAAGAATGAATACACTGATTATTGAGATATTATTCCAAATCTTGATTTTCCATCATGTTTGCTAGATATGTTTCTTTATAGCCTGCAAATTATGATGAACTGCTGAAAACAAAGTAACAGACCAGCCTGATAGGGTGTGTGTTGCTAACAGTATTATGGGTCAGTTTAGGAATTATGCGTCTTGTGTACTAAGCTCAAGATATGTAGGTTAAAGTGTTCGTCAGTGGTAGAATACATGCATACATGCTCATATATATAATCATCACATATACTTCTACAGATGCAGCTGTTTTGAGACTGAAATTCGAAGGTTGAGGATCGTGAAGCCAGTGAGAGTGTGCCAGGCATGCTACAATATAGTGAAAGCCCAACAGGCTGCAGAGAATTTGGCATCATCTGTCAAGACCTAAGTGTGGACATTCTGTTTTCATCTCCAGTTATTGTAAACTTCTAGAGATCATGACCTGGATGACAGTCCCTTGTAAATTTACCACAGTTCATGACCTTGACAGCAGTCTGGAGGTCAAGATCTTTCATGTTAAGTTATTTGAGGTCATGGCCTTGATGACAGCTTCATGTAAATGTACCAGAAGTCAAGATCTTGTTTCTCTTATTGCATGTTGGTGATGAGCTGACACTCTGAAATCATTCTTTATCTGTTTCAGTAGATATACTGACAGCATTAAAAATTCCCCTACTATATTATGGAGCAAGAGATGGTCACATCCCTACTGAACTTTCCTCAAACAGTGGCAAGTTGTAAAATCCTGTAAATCATACCCTGAATTTCAGAGTTAAATGTTTGCTTTATCAGCTCTTAATAAACAACTGCTGTGTGCAAGTGAAGATGTGTAAAATTTCATTTCTACAGTTTTGTTAAGTCTTGCATTTCAGAAATCTTTACTATTGGGGAGTTTTTAATGCTGATTAATATATGTCATGCACAGGATATGGAGAGTTTGGAACCACCAAATTAGAACATGGATCATTTGATTGACATGTAAAATGGTAATGTTAGTCCTTACTAGGATCATTGCATAATCCTGAAGTAGAAGATAGGGGGTCTCAGTGTAATTTGAAGTGGGTTTGATTGCATAGCTGGGCTGAAGACTTGAAAGCTCCCCTATGTGGGTATGGCTTACAGAGTGAAGTTTGTCTTGTGTTTTTGAGTTCTGATGATGAAGTTAAGATCTTCCTGGCAGATCTGAGCTTGAAGCCATGAACATAGTGTGGATTGAAATTCATGCTTGAAAGTAATAGCTTGATTTCAAGAGAATGTTAAGGTAAAAAGATGGAAAGATACAAATCCAAGTGTTAGGCTACTGGCTTAATGATAGAAAGAAAGCTGATGCTGATGCTAACAACATGGTCTGTATAAAAATGTTGGACTGAAGCCATCAGCACAGTGTTGGTAGGAATCTGACAGGCTGTTCATACAATTATTGGAGTCAAGATTTTCCACTGGCAAATAGTGAAAGTGTTGATGTGTGTTGTATGTGTCAGTGGTGGTGAGCACTGTGGATGGACATGTAAATAGTGATGGATTGTCTAGTCAAACTGTTGATATTTCTGTGTCTGTTAAACATTAATGTTTTAGTAGATGTGTTCAAGGCTTGGTATTTTATCTTTTCTAGATGTTATCAGTCAGCAAACAAAATGTATAAGGGTAGTGGATCGGATCCCATCAGTGATGAATGTGTCGTTGGATAGTGGATCAAATCCATTAAGAGTTGTGGTTGTCACTGATTGTCTCTGTCAATGTAGGTTGTCTGTGTGCAGTCATTTGCTTTGTGTCAAATAATGCTTAGTTTGACTCTGTACAGTTTACATTTTTAATGTATTATCCAACAGTCCCTGTAGCCCCAGAATGGTTATGTAGATCAGTATTATGTCAAAGCAATTGGAAATGTATTTTTGTGAAAATATTCATGATTTGTGTTCAACCATTGTTGCAGAATATGCACTAAGTTTGATATGCTTCAGAGTATGAAAGAGAAAATGTAACTATGTAAGGCTTTTGTCTCATCCAGGATGACCCACCCCCCTCCCTCCTCCAAATTTGTAAAATTCATACTACACTTGTAACTGACTGACATGCTATATGCATAAGATATGAAAGAACTTTCATGATCTCATAGATATACTATGGAGATAAAGCTCATTGCAATAGATGAAGGTCTAGCTGACAGCCTTAAGTGGCAAAAGAGGCAACCTTCCATTTGACAGAAAGGAGAGGGAAGCTTGGGCTGTGCCCAGATGTCTGTGACTAGGACTCTCCATTCTAAGGGACAAAATGATAAAGCCAAACAGGCTAGAATAGAATGTAGTGCCCAGAAAGAATATCCCTATATGCTTGCTTTGCTTCTGAGAATGAAAATCGTGGCTTGGGTATGTTAGTGCACAAACAATGGCAAATAGATTATGTATTTTAGACACAACTGTATGGATGCCATCATTTCTCCTGAGTGAATTAATTTTAGTTCAATATCATTGAATTATTTCTCTTCAAAGAAAGAAGAGTAGAGCATATCTAAACTATAGAATACCACCTCATTCAGCGTTATTTACATAGATGCTAATTTTCTGTGCATATCCATTTTTGAAACAAACTTATTTCTTTGCCAATTCAGAGAACAGAGACATAATAATATTTTTGAAATTTCTGCACCATGAAGTGATAGCTCTTCTATAAGGTAGATAACTTAGATAAAGGTAACCTAAAAATTGATAGTGAAAAAACAAAATCAAATGTTGTAAAGAGCTGCTCAAAATCACATGGGGCAGGAAGAGGTTGTTTGCATGTTGCACATATATTGCTGGTCAGATGCATAGAGTCCGCATAAGTGGGAAAAGGGAGGGCCTCAATGACAGTGCATTTTAAAATGGCAATTTCAGGCTCCACCTTGTCGCAAACGGATCTGCTTAACATGCACAACCATGGGCCTTGGAACAAGTAACAACTGTTGCTGACAGTGTGCCCGATCCTAACAGATATGAATGGTCAGCAGGGTGCAGTACTCTAGCAAATAGCTAGAGACCAGTATTAGGGTTTCCTGCTTAATGAAATGACAGTCAGCACAAGCATCAGACATACAGACATGTCAGTGTTGTAAGAAAGATTTTCCATGCTGAGTACATATAATTTAAGAAGTTGCCTATACAGCGAACATGTTTATATAGTGTCATAGTAGACTTGGGTCTGAAAACATGCAGTATCTTGTATTATATTCAATGTGGAATATAGGGTGAGAAGCACAAATGTCAGCCTCTGTTCTTGACTAATGCCTCTTAGGAAGTGTATGATTAATATTGTCTGTTATTGGTATTCTCATGTAAAATACACTGTAATGTGTGACTAGCCTAATGTTGTTCCTATTCCAAAATGATGAATCATCAAATTTTCATTAAGCATGCCTGAGCACTTTCCATTAGGAGTGACATTATTTTTGTTCCTGTTTGTGTAACAGTGATGTTGTTTTAGCAGGTGGAGTTTTTTTTCTTGAGGAAGGGTTGATGGGAGAATGGTGGGATAAAATAATATTGCATCATGGACCAAAGGTAAATAATGTTGCAAAGCTTGTGAATGCATCATAAGTTTCTTCATTAGTTTTTGGAATTTTGATGTATGTGCATTATATTTTAATCTTTGTATTTTGTAGAGAGGTTCTATAGGTTTCTTACTTTCATTCTTGCAAGGAAACATTTATTTTTAGCAAAGCCTGAGTGATTTGGTTACCTTTGATGCATGGTCATCAGACCATAGATACAGTTGGCTCTTTTAATCAGAGTTTCAGTGGAGCTTAGAAAACATTGCACTCAGGCTAAGGGTGCAGTGAAGTGGTGCTGTTTGTTCTCTACTTTTATGTTTTTCTTTTTTAAAGAAATCTTGCACTTCAGCAAAAAATGTAATGGTACAGATTGCGGGCGAGTGGAATCATCTATCTTGATTTGCATTCATGTATTTTAAAAATTATGCATTGATGTGCACTGAACATATTGAGGCATTTGTGAATTATCACTGGCTTCTCCATGTTCTGCTAGTCCAAAGAAATACTGGGTATTACTTATCTTCTTGTCTGCATTTCATCATGCTCTTTTTTTATTTTTGCACTGTAAAACAGCAGTAGCCAACTGTAGTGACTGGGTTTTGTTTTTATTGTTTTTATTTTTTTATCATACTAAGAGTGAAGGAGTAAGGAGGAAAGGTAAGAATGGAGAAAGGGGTTCTGGTTTTTTAATACCATGGATAGCTTCATTTTCTTATCACATGTGACATATGCTTTTCCCAGTATTATGCTTTGCTCAGTCCTTGCAAAAATGGCCCTCAGTACTTGATATCATTGTTAGAGTTTCAAGCTCACTGCAATGGTTCAATTTTTATCACATTTGTATCTCAATAATGTAGACTCTCTTGTTGTTCATAAACTTGTGCTTTAGCAATAATATAGAACTTTATGGTGCGCACCGTTTTATAAATGACAGCCACATAATAACTCCACGGTTTACTTTGCGGCTTATTTCAAAATTTTCTTGGCACTGAGATCTTAAAGCACAGAATCAAATGCAATTTTTGGCATATTTCACTTTCTAGTTTATACTTTACCATAAGCAGTTGTGCACCATTGTATGTTATGTTGATATTTGTAAATGCTGAAATAATAACAAACATTCTCTTTGGTTTGAACTCCTTTGTGACGACCATAATGCCCATTTGCTTTCAGAATATTGTGTGTCAAAACTTTGTTGTCTTGTAATTCTCTGTTATTATCCACATAAAGTGGAGATGAATGCATTTCTTGAATAATGGAATGAAGCCATGATGTGACTGACTAACTGACATGCGCTGACTTATTCCCGTTGAATGCAGTCAGTTTATATGATTGACAGTGACTCGAGATGGATTGACTGTGATGCAACTGGAATCAAGAGAAATTACTGACCGTATGGGTTTTAATTTATTTTTACTCTTTATTTCTATTGCCATGCTCAGTAGTTTTCATGTTGTTGTTTTTTTTAGTCCCAAAATACTTGTGGGTATTTCCATTTAATGGAACCCACTTATAATAAAACTTGAGACTATATGGACATGGCAGGCTGTGTAAGTCCCAATATTCTTCATATACTTGCATTTCTATAAAACTGTATGGGCTTAATTGAAAGCAGGGTTGCCAGTGAGGTTGACATCGAGGTCACTGTGATATCCATCATTGTCTCCTATCTTTCCAATGGCAGGCTGTTTGAAGTCTCAATATTCTTCATATACTGTACTTGCATTGCCATATAGCTGTATGGTCTTAATGAATGCAAAGATAACACTGCCAGTAATATATGACATTGAAGTCAAAGTGATATGAATCTTCATCCCCCATCTTTCCAGTGGCAGGCTGTTTGAAGTCCCAGAATTCTTTATATCATACTTGCACTGCTGTGTAGCTCTATGGTCTTATTGAAAGCAAGGTTAATACTGCAAACTCTGCCAGTTAATATATGACAGTGAAGTCAAGGTGATATTCATCTTCATCCCATATCTTTCTAGTTGTATGCCAATCCAAGGATGTGAAGCCCCATGTCATGAGCTAGGCATTAGCATGTAGGATTGTCTGTGTAATTGCAATCAGTAATTTTTCCCAGTTGGGTGTATTTGTGTATCCATATGCTTATGAGCTCATTTATGTAGAGCATTATGTGTATACCAAACAGTTTTAATTGCCTCCCATTCCCACACCTTTTTGTTAATTGATGTTCTTCTGTATTATTATTTCAAGAGGTTGGAAAGCTTGAATTGCATGTTTTGCTGTGGAAAGAAACCTCATTAAGCTAATTTTTCCCATTGCGTTCATACCAAGTGGTACTGAACACAGAAGTAGTATTTGGGTTCTTGGTTTAGAGTAAAGCCACAATTTATTTGCAGGACCTGTCAGGAGAAGTGGCGAGATCTGTCAGGAGAAGTGGCAAAATGAGAAACTGATATTTTGGTTCTTGTAATCTGCTAGTGCAGGTATGTGACCAGAAGATGTTTCTGGGCAGTTCATTTAGAGTATTCTTAGTCACAGCGTTTTTCTTCATGGAAATTTATGGGTATTCTATATCAAAGTATTTGTGTTCAGCAACAGAGATGGTGCATCCTCCTCAATGATATTCATTAGATCTTTTTAAATATATTATCAGTTTGATAAATCAGTGACCGGGCAAAACTCACGTTTTTCCTTGGGTATTTCTGTTTTCACAAACTGAATCTCTGCTCACAAATACCTTGACACTCTATCCCACCACCTCCTAAGTAAAATCAAGAAAAATTTCCCTCCTTTTTGCCTCTTTCCTTATGCGCGCCCCCCCCCCNCCCCCCTTGTATCTGTGATACAGAGATTTGCGTTTTTCATCAGGAAATGGAGGAAATGAATTCCTTGTTCTTGTCTCTCACTGGTTTTCTGTACATTTGAAGTTATAATGTATTTCCTTTAGCTCATGCGGGTTTGTGTACAGAAAGATGTGGTCTCTGCATCTCCTTTGCTTGCTTCATGGCTCGTAAATCAAGGATCAGGAGTTAATGTAATCAGGGAATGTGACATCAGGACATCAACCTTTTGAAGTTGAACTTTGTTGTTATAGCACTGGGAGCTGGGGTTTTGATATGAGACTCAGTGCCATGTCTGACTTGTTGGAGAGGTTCTCAGGCTGTTCAAGCCAAGGCCTCCACTATAGTATTTTTAGTTTCGCGATAAGTAATAGGCAGTCTGTGGGCTCTAGTATCAGTATTGCCACTACCTACAGCCATGATCAGACCAAATTTAGAAAGGTTGATCTTGGAGAAAACTCCGTTACTTGTAACATCAGCTTGATTTCATCTGGAATGAGAGACATAGGAGAGTTTGTTTTATGGGAGACAAACAAGTACAATCATTCCATTTACCTAAGTCATGTACAGACTCTTTCTGCATGCGTAGCTTAGTAATCAGTATTTACTGATTAGTTTACTCGAGAATATTCAGATCATTACATGTTATCTGCTTGCTTAGCTTGAAATAATATGAACATGAGATGAGGCTAAGTTTTTAAGTTTGTCTCCCTTTTATGTGTTTGATGAGTCATGTTAGATACTGGAATAGGATATTAAATAATGTCATCCCATATAGATATTTAAGCATTATCACTGCCTGGACAATAGCAGTGGTTTGTTGATGGATGCTGAAATCTAGCCATTATGGCTGTGAACGTTGGGCTGACTTGTGAAATATGTAAAGATACTTTTGTATTTTTCTAGTGTGGGTTGCAGATGTGGAAGTTTAGCAGTGAAATGTGGCATGAATGTTTGATAATAACTTATGTCATGGCTGTGGTATTCATTTAATCAGTAAGCTTGACTTCAGAGTAGGAAGTGTAAGTTAGCAAAAACCATCAGAGTATCTGAAGAGTTACATTTTAAGGACATGCCATGAAAAAGGTTGTGGAAAACTAACAGCAGTGTCTCACCATTCAAGAACATATTTAATGGGTTACTTCTGATGAAGTTAGTGTTGTGGAAGCAGCCTTATGTCAAATGTATAGCTTAATACCAATACATCATAAAAATGCTAAAGCTACCTTTGGCACTAGCCACCAGCTAATATCAGTGCTAAAAATCAGTTTGGCTTGTATGCCTGATGTGTTTTAATTTTTTGATGTGATTAATATTCTGGTTATGAAATATATGGATGACTTCTTTTTATGTGCATTCACAGCTGGTGCAACACTCGCATATTGTGCAATATTTGAATCGGCATTTGACTGCTTTTAACTGTTTTTCTTACATTCTGCACTGTGCATGATGTGAGAAAAGACCCAGAGAAAGGGGTAAATTGTAGTAAGATGGGGAAATTGCAAGGAAAACACAGAACTATGCTTGGTTTGCCTTGTGAACAGGAACAAAATGTTTTCAGGTTGTAATTCCTTTAGTTATATAATATTGTTTGTAGATCATATTTGTAGATGGGTCAATTAGGTTCTAACATTTAATGGTATTTCCTTAAAACCTTAGTGCAATTTTCCTCCTCTTAATCCTGACACACAGCTCATTCAGTTGTCTGCATACTTCATGACGGTCTGTGGAGCCTCCACAGCTGTTGTAGCGCAAAGCAAAACGGTCAATGATTAGGGTATATAATTCTGTGCAATGATTTTGGCACGCTTCAGTGGTCTCAAAATCATACAGGAGACCAGATATCGTAATGCTCTGGGTCTTGTACACATACACAAAGACCACCATTCAGTGGGTTGGGGTATTATAGTATTGGGGTCAAACACACAGACTTGTTCAGTGGTCTGGACATTCTAGTCTGGAGTGTAAACTTTGAATTCAGTTTGTTCGTTGTCTGACAATGGTCAATACTGCCGTTAAAATGAAGAACCTAGTATCTACATATCTGGGTCAAATGGACATTTTTATATCGTTAAAATCGTTGGAAAATTTTGCGTCTGATAATCTTAGTTTGGCATCGATACCTCATTTCTAAAGGCGTCTATAGTAAAATTAGTAATGATGCGACTATTCTATCAACAGTTATTAAAAGAAACAGTTTTTCGTCATTTGTAGCAAAACATGAAAATGGTAGATACTAGGTTCTTCATTTTAACGGCAGAATACATGATGGTCAGGGTATGATATCCATAATAAATGAGTAGCTCTGAAAATCGTATAAAGACCGTTGAGTTGTTTGGGTATAATGCAAAGACCATAAATTTTAGATCTAAGCATGACAGAGCGGTCTGAGTTGGATATTGATCTAGTTTATACTACAAATATTAATACATTTATTTAGTGGCCCATAATTGATAAAGACATGATAATTTGATGATTGGACTCTGATTTATAGTGTCTAGGGTTAATTGTGTCTGTGTGATCTCTTTGAGAACATTTTCTTTGACCTCTTGATGACATAAGGTACTTCTGATTTACAACTTCGTTTCTTTTAGCAAATACATTATGGAATCTTCAATACAAAGTACACCCATGGTGCATGAAAAAAATGTACCTATATTGAGATGTACTTGTTATTAAAATCGACCTGAATAGTGAAATGATAGAATCAGTGCATGTAAAACTCATGCATAATAATGTGGTATACTTATTATTTGAGTATTTAGTATTGACTTTCCGCTGTATTTGTTCTATATTGAAAATGCTAGATGCCCTTCGTCTTACGGGTCAGGAAAGAATGAAGACATGGAGCAGTGCAGAATGGAAGAAGTGAGGTATGGTCTCAGTGTACATAGGCAAATCTGTGTTCGTGTGACTAAGTCAGGTCTTCAGCATGATCTGATCTTGGCAAGTTTGAAAGAACTGACAGTATGCATAATTCTGAGTAATTGTACAAAGTTCAATTGCCTGCTATAGCTCTGTGGAACCCTGGATGCTTGAATCTGAACATGGGCACTATATGCACTCAACTGTATGATTTTGTGAGGAAGATGGTTGCTTGGTGCGTGTCCATTTTGTAGTCTCTACATTGCCATGAACATACAATATGCTTTCATCGTAGTTGAAGTTCCAACTAAAGACATTTCCCTCCATTATTTAAATGTTAATCACGCTTAGTTAGATCTATTGTTTGCAACAGCTGATGTATGTTGTGTTACATATTGGACTATTTGTTTGTTGTCATCGTACAAGGGAAGAAGTGTGATACCATTTGGTACTGGCAGTGACCAGGTGAAGTTGGCTTCATGAGAGCAGTCAGTGTTCCCTGTTTATCTAGCTTCAGATTAAATACAGGGTTGTATGACCATCTTCAGGTTATCGTCAGTCAATAAACTGTTCAGATTCCAGGCGGCGTCATTTTTTCTTTACATTTTGTGTTTAGCCAAATATTGTGGACCAGTATTGTACAAATGAAATCTAGTACAGTGCAATGCATTGTATACACAAGGTAAATTAAAAATCTCAAGACCGAGTGTAGGCTTCATATCTGAGATTTTATGGATGTAGAAAAACAGAATAGACATTCATACAAAACTATTTGTGTACATCTCTTCCAGCAAAATCGTAAAGTCCTGATAGACACAACAAGAAACTTCAATCTTACACTGGGAATATCAAAATGGACACAGTGGCAGTTTTTATTCTATGTTATTCTAAGCATGCTTCACATTAACTCTGAAGGCTCATTTATCATCCACCTAAGCCTGTTGAGAATGTGAGATCAAGGTGAAGAGGAACAGAGCTTTAAGAAAGAGAGGATTACTAGCTTTGTAAGACATCCAGCAGTAGAACAGAAAGGCGACACCGGTTATTGTCTTACAGGGTTCACATTATGAACAACTGAGTGTGATATCTTCAGTCACATCAGTTACATACATTATCACAGAATGGCTGATTCTTGCAATGTACATGTGTGTCAAATGCATGTCATAAGCCAGAAATAAACATTTCAAGCATTACAGTCCATAATTTAACATATCAAATCCTTTAAAGGCTTATAAGATTCAATAATTTAATGTACACTTCAATACTTAGAGCAGCATAATGAAATTTTTTCATAACTGTAGCTAGCTAATGAGTCTACACAAACATACTTCATCTCAAAATATATTTCCTTAATATCTCTTTGACAGTGTGTCCTTAAACACAAACTCATATGAAACTGAGCTGTGCTGCACTTCTCTGTCTCTTCAATAGTAAGTTAAGTATAAAATGGAACTTGATTAGACAGAAACTGCCTGATACAGATTCAGCTGAATACAACAACAAAGTGCACAAAGGACGGAATGTGATTGAGACATCTTAATGGAGTTATAAAACTTCCACTTTATGGCAGATATTCATTCATACCTTTCACTTATGCATACTGACACTAACTCACTCTGAGTCACTCAGTACCTAACTATATCAATTCAGGACACTGTCATAGTTGGACCAAAAGCTCCCTTTCATGAGGCATGTAGCCACAAAATGCCAACAAATAATGGAGGTTTTGTGGGAATAAAGAAAAAAAAAAGTTCTGAGGGATTGGAGAGGGGAGGGGAAAGGTAAGGTCCAGATAATTCATTCAAATGGAAATCCATCTTCCAAAGAACCACCATTCATTGTATGGATCAATTTTACTTTTGAGTTTAACAAATATTATCAAACTCAATGGAAAATCAAATTTCTGTAATTTCCAAAATAAATGTGTTTTCTCCAATACAGATATACTCCTTAACATTACACAGAAACCTTGCAGAGTGGGAAGAGATCAAACTGGATAATGAGTGGGTTAATCTTCATGCTATGCACCACAAATTAGGAGAATGATGCTATCACTCCCAGTATCACAATACAGAGTTGGACTATGCTTGTCTTGATTCAGCTCACAATAACATTAACACATCATACGCATGAAAAGTGTTACACTTCATTTCTGATGATTACTGTAAATTCTCTTCACCTTCTCTGATGACCTGGGCCTCTTTACTTCTCTCGTGAAAATCCAATATATTGAAGGACCTATTCTCCTGCAGTATAAAATTTAATTACTGACAGCTTACAGTGTAGTCCATAAGAATTTTATTGGGTAATTCTCCAAGTTATATACTTCCCAACAGGACTTTTCTGTTCCCAAGTAAAAGCTGAGATTATCTGTAATGACACAAAACTGCTGCAAAGTTCCATGTTCTGATTTACATGTGCTATACTCTTGAATCAAAAGAAACCACATATTTTGTTCATCATGAGACCTTTTTAATGTGCACTGTGATAACCACCAGGCTTGAGGCTGATGTATACTTCATCAAGTCACCTCTCTCAAAAATTCATAATTATTGTACAAATACATTCTCAGATGGAATAATTTAAGTTGGCACAAAAGGAAAACATAAATTTCGAAGGTGCGGTTTGATGTGTTAGATTAACTTACTTTGTTTGACGACACTTTGTGCATACTAACATTCTTCCAACTCTTCTCATTCATACAACATTTCTGTATGCTGGTTTCAGCATAAAAATGTCAATACAGTTTCAGCTCATAGAGCAAGCATCCATTGAGAGTGATCTCTGGCAGCCTTCAGCCAAAAAGTAGAATGTTTCTCTACCATTGCACAGCTGCCATAAATCATGTGCTAAAGCTAATAGCTGGACAAGATGCTGCTGCTTACATGTGCTGCACAATGCCTGGACCAGTTGCACGCAGACGTAAGGGTCTGCCAGGCTCCAGCCTGCCTAGATGTTGGTCTGATAACATGCCGTATGAAGCCGCTGCCTGACCCTGTCTGCGTCCATCTGGCGGAAGTGGACATCATCATCATCACGAAACAGCTGCTCCTGGTACTGCTTGATTTCGGTTTCCATCTTTTTACGAAGTTCCCGCTTCATTCTTTCCATCATCTACGAAGAAATATGAATAAAACTAAGCTATAATGAACTTTCTATCTTTGTAACAGACACAGGTGAAGAAGACGGATAGAGAGCTGTAATAAAGGAAAGCTGTCTTAATTTCATCTGTAAGAGGTGCTGTTGGCTAGAATCACCAACAACGATTACCTGGATTTTTTTGTAAATGTTCTAGTGACCAATCCCTTTTCCCAACTCTTTACGTGTCATGGCAAGTGGGTCATCTCTTTTACCCATGCACTGGTGGAAAGAATTAATACCATTTCCTACTCCCCTTGATTGGTGCATGTGACTCATTTCTCACAGTAGGATCTCTGTATTTAATACTCACATTGTTGGAGGGAGGGAGGTGGGGGGAGGCGGCTGTCTCTTTGTGAATTCATGGCATTCCGGTCTCTTTGCCCTTTTAAACTTTTAAAACTGAACCTATAACTAATAAGTATGTCTCATTATTAAGTATGGATTTCACATGTATGGATTCATTATAATCATAATTCTGTCATTTCATTACTGAGATGAACCTCAATAATGAGTACACCTTAGTAATTAAGTGTACCTTTTTTGTTGTGTGAGAGCAGAGCCCATTATCTGTCCATTGTACTTACCTTCATCATCAGCAAGTAACCAACCCTACTGAATGAGTTCAGTCATCCCATCTTTTCCCTGTTCACCTTTTTTAGAGCCAGTGTTTATCCCTTTCACTTCTAATCCACATCACCATCAATGACTTTTACTTCCCTCTGCTTGTGATACTATGGGAGTACCCTTCAAAATCCACTCCTCTCTCTTGCCCAATGTCTTGTTTAGCCCAGCTTAACTCACCTGCTGCTGAGCAGCATCCCTGATCTCGGTATCCATTCGCTCTTTGGCAAGTCTTTCAGCCAACATCTCGAACTGATCCTGGTAGCTGGATCATGGTTAAGGGAGTTAACCTGTTCCCGCAACGCAGTGCTGCAATCTGATTTTCGTAATTCAAACTGGTCTAGATATGACAGCAAAAATCAGCTCTTTGCAACAAAAGAGAAAAGACTGGGGCAGTAATCTGCAAGTTTTGAAGAGCAAGGTGAATTATGTAGCTATACTGAAAATATCTTTATTTGATTAATGAATGAATAGCAAGCTCCAATTACCAGACATCATAAGCAAGAGTAAGGATACAAGTTCTCTAATGAGTCAATCTCATTTTGTCTGCGTGTTGCCTGTTTTTGGCGTTGATCAGATGCATACTGGCGTATATCCCTGATTCTTTCCTTTTGAATATTCAGGGCATCCTTGAACAATTCTCGGAAAACCTGTTACAAGGAAAGAAAACAATAGTGATTTTACAAAACTTGGGAAGTCCGGTTTCAAAACTTATGCTTTGTTTTTTATTTCAGAACAATCAGACTTTTCAAGATAATATCTTTATCCTTGCTGCACTTAACTTCTTGAAGATTTTATCAAGTTTCAGTCCTGGTGCATTTCAATGCATCTGCACATTATTCAGGTTTATCATCTTTTTATCATTTTGTCTTTTAAATCAGTGCTCTCAATATGACCCCTACCACAAAGAGGCTACTAAGCTATTTCTGTTTGCAGAATAAGAAGTAATCATGGATGAAATATGGTAAGTATGAGTTAAAACAAGTTCAACCTGACACTCTTACAGCATAAATCAGGGAGGCACAAAAAGAGACAAATATAGACTGGATGAATACTGACCATTTCTTCCTTAGTTCTCCTCTTGAGTTGTTTGGACCTTGCTCTGACCTGGTACTCGTTGTAGTAGTGTCGTGCTCTGGCTGACTGGATGCGCTTCTCATGGGCCTTGTTTCTCATCTGAATCTGATGCTGTTTCTGCTCTTTGATATCACGCTGCAATAGTTTATAAGAAAGAACAACCCTTTAATCCTGTCAGTTTGATGAAGTATTGGATCATTACATTTACTGACAGTGTAATATAAACTGCAACTACGTAGGCTTGCAAAGCTTGTGTTTATTGTGGAATAGATGGCTTAATATTTATGACAATTAAGATACATTCAATTACAATTCATAATGAATCAAAGCATCTGACTGTCTCCTGTCTATGGCATACATTTGTACATGTTGAAAGGAAGAATCAAAACCACTGTAGCACTAGCAAATCCTCACTTTAGAAACAGCTCTGGAAAACATGATTTTGGAAAATTTTATACGAAAACAAAACCAAAAAAACAAAGCCTAAATCTGAGAGGTTATCTTTGACATTAATCATATATAATGTAGAAACTCTATTGCTTGCATAAGCCTTGAATGCTAATAAGCTCAATATGAGCTTTTGTATTATGACAAGAAAAACAGTGGCAATAAGATGATATACAGAAGTGGCTATTATGCAATAAAATCTCTCTGTCTAATTCAGCCTAATCCAGTCTGAAAATGCATTACCAAACAATTACTACTAAAGTAATAAATACTAAACTAGTTTGTACCATTCTCTGAGTGTGTTCCAACTGTTTCCTCATTATGTTTGCCAGGAGATCGTGCCGCTCTGCTGCCTCCTCCAACTGGGGATAGAAAACAAACACGTAAGAAGAAAGCAAAAGCTGAAGACATATATGGGTTTCACTTTCACAAAATAAGTGTGGAATAAAAATAATGTTGAGAAGCAAACAAAAACAACATATAATACAGAATAAACATAAAAGTAAAAAGAGGAGATGGCAGAGACATAACAGGTAACAATATAAAGAGTTTATGCAAACTATCAGTGAAGAGCAGAGAAGTTAGAAAAAAAAAAAATTAAAAATGAATGCAATTATCAAAATCTTATACCTGTGCATACACTAGGCAATGCAAAGGGGGGATAAATATCAGCTCTACCTGACTCTGAGCTCGACTTTTTTTGCGCTGGCTTTCTGCATAAGTGCGTGTCAAAGCCTCAATCTGCTGCAGCCCCTTGCGCCATAACTCATGCCATGTATGCTCACTGAGGTGAAGGTGGGGGAATTCATCCAGGACAAATGGGAGCAGGTCCTCCTCACTCTCCAATCTCACTGCTTCTGAAAAAGAATCCAAATTAAGGTTAATGTACGAAATATGCATATATAAGGAGACTCTGAAACTGTTCCCAGATGACTGATGGATTACTGAACATGGGATGTTCTTTTTTTCGAGTCTGAGATTTCTCAAACTTTCATGACGTAAGGGAATTTTTTAAAATTGGATTAACTGTTGGACAGTTGCTTAGCAGAAAATCTACCAGACTAGACATATTAAAAAAAAAGATTAATCTTGTATGTACAGTGAATGGGCGACTGCTTTACAGGGGTAACTAACCAGAGGGAACCATTGACAGAGTTTGCTAGGCTACTGATGGTATGATAAACTTATGAAAAGAAAGTTGACATATGTTCAGTCGGTGACATCATCAAATTTATAAAGAGGAGAGTGGTCCTGTCACAATTCATTGTCCAAAGTGGGTGACATGATTAACCCATTACACCCTACCGCGCCTGAAACCGCCCGCGATTTTTTGACCCCCGGACACCCTAGCCCGCCCGAAAGCGCCCGGTATCGGTAGGCGTCTCTAACAACGTGTTCTCACCGGCAGGTATCGCTAGGCGAGACTTCCGTTACAAGAAGTTTCTATAAAAGTTCTACTTCCTGTTGATACCGAAACGAAGTAAATCGACCGATAAACACGAGTTCTATGCTTGTTTGACTACGAGATGGCATTTGCTACACTTCAAGGGTGGCTTGATGAGATGAGACAGGATACATATGATGATTCAGGGAGGGAGTGAAAACAATGAATCTGACATTGATACTGAGATAGTAGTTGATGATAACGACTCAGACAATGATCCAGATACCGACAATGCCAGTCTAGATCTAGTCCAAGCACCAAGTGATGAACAATGTCAATGAGCAGCAAACTCGCACATTTCTTGGTTTTGTTGCATTTTTGTGTGCAATAATATACATTAAAGCATGCTATGTTGTATATTTTCTGAAAGTTTGTCCATTCTTCTCTTCATTTTGTATTTTTTCATTTAAAAAAAAATAAAGTTAACATATAAAAATAATTTTTTGAAATATCCACATACATAGACTTACGGAGTTATGCCCCATTGCTTAGGAAAATGGGGACAGCTTCCTGTTTGAGGTCTTAGGGTGTAATAGGTTAACTTGGTGAAGGAAATTATTTTCAGGATCACATTTCAAAATGCAATTACAGAACTAGACTTCATAAGTGAGTCAGCTCAAATTTACCAAATTCAAGTATCATGATCTTCTAGTGCTGACACTGGTCAAATGAGATGAAAAACATACCAGGTGAAGAGGCCTGGGCTCCCCTTTCCTGGTGACCTCTACCTCTGCGCTTAGCCTTAGTGCTGACCACCTTGCTGATTCTTGGTTTCTTACAAGAAGGCACAGAGGACCCTACAACAAAGCATTGAACAACTGCTATACTCATCATTTGAATGTTGTCCTGCGAAAAATGCTTGAATGCAAAAACTGTCTTATACTAATACTTTATTGTTACCATATGAAAATTTGCTACAATTGTATTGATATATTATAGTATTGCTCTATTGTAGTACTGGCCACTAGCCTACAAGAAATAAATGGTTTCAAATGTTACTTAACCATTACTATAGGAAACAGCCTAGCAATATTGGTTTACATCAACCAAAATATGTGTAAGAAAAGGAACCTGTTTATCATCTGTTACCTTGATGCAAAGTTAGTAAAGAACCAGCATGACACAAAGTAAACTCTTTAACATGTGCTTACGACCCACCTTTTCCTTTCTTTACTTGTTTCTTTTTAAGTGCAGCTTGTGTACATTTCTTGACATATTCCTCCTCCTTAAAGAAACAGCAAATACAAATCTGCGTGACAGCCATTTCTTCAGACTTTTGGGTCATCAATACACAAGCATCAAAATAAAACTTTCTTTTACTTAACCCTGACATCCACTTCTCCTCCAACTCTACATGAGCAACCAAGTTACATACATGACATGCAGAATCTCCAATGCACTTCTTACATGGCTGTGCCAAAAGGATACATAATGAGGGCCTGACAGCCAAACATTCAATTACACATTCTGAAAACTTCAACAATATACAAATGCCATTCAAGCTGAAGAATATTTTTTTGAAATTTGACTGCAACAGTAAAGAGATTTTTGAATTTCTGGTTTTGTTGACATAAACCTTTTAAATAACTGACTTACTGTTTCTTTCATTTTTTGCTGATCTCGCCCCAGCATGTAGTCTACATCCTCCACAAATTCTTCATAGTCTTTCTCATAAAATTTGCGCAAAATCTGAAATGGAAGAATTTCATACAATCAAAAAGAGAACTGAGGGAAGAGAGGGGCTGTATTTCCCACAGATCTGAGATCTGGGCCATTCTATTAAAAACAAAACTTCCAAGTTAGTCACCATATCCAATTAAATCTATCTACCTTTTCTACTAGTTATATCTATCTTCCAATAATATGCAGTTAATCGAAATTTTGGAGAATAGACAAACTGTTTTGAATTAATCACATTTCAGTTAAAAATATTAGCAGTGAACTAGAGAACAACAACAATGACTAGTATGAAAGTGTATGTGTCATATCACTTGTATGCTATTACGTGAAGAGTCACAATGCATCAAATGAAACTGCATATCAGAGAAAATAGAAATGTACAGGTTCTGTACTTTAAAAAAAAAACAAAACAGCCATACAATTCCATGGGTGTTGTTACAATGCATCTTCACTGCTGACAGTACAAAAAAGAAAAGTAGAGAAATGTGTATAGAAACATATTATTATATACAGATAAAGCCCCACTCCTCTCCAACCCCAACTTCACTTTGCTTATCCATTATGCAGCACTTCTAAATCCTCTACCACTCCCTTTTTTATTTTTCATTAAGCCAAAGTCTCTCTTTGACTTGAAATAAGTCCCTGCAACTGATCCCCATCTTTGACTCATTCAACTGAAGGTCAAAGATATGTTACTCATTATTAACCAATTGCACCAACAGGACCTTAGAACTAGGCCTGTGCCAAACCCGGTCCAAGAAGTAATCTCGGGTAATAGTAATCGCCATATTCAAAATTCGGGTACCCGATTACTCACGATTACTACCTAGCTGGCGAGATACATTAGCAATTAATGGCTTCTTTTATCACTATGAGTAAAGCTCGTTACCCGCCCAACCCAGGCATCGTACCGCCCAGGTCCCTATCGTTACCCGCCCTGGCTTCGTCTGGGTTTCGGGTTTGAGGTCAGTGACAGTGTGCTTGCGACGTGATGTTTATTGTCAAAACAGATCAACCCTTCCCTTGCCGTTCCTAAGCATCATCCCCTTAGCTGCTCTAATGCGGTGATGAGGACTAGCTTTTTATTCATTGTTCCCAATATTTTTTCTTTTCTTCCATTCTCCAAAAGTGAAAACGGATTTTTTTTTTTTGCCTTCACAATAACGCCTTTTCTTTATTGTTTTCATCCAATGTTTCGTCATCTTATAGTAGGTAAAAATACACAGAGAAATTGTAAAAGAAATATTATGCGAAGGCAAGACAATAAACACCAAAGGAAATAATATAAACTACATGTAGTAATACAAGTAGAAAAGACCATAACCATTCGCAATTGCAAACTTCAGATTATTTACGGTAAGGATACAGAGAGATCATCAAACGGCGGCAATAAATTATGAGAATAGAGGAAGAGAAGGAGAAGGGGACTTGAGGGAGGAACGGCTTTTAACTGTGCGTTAATTAGATGACACATTATTCTGTTGTTTCAAGCCTGATAAGGCATTATTACTTTACCAGCGTCTTTTCTCATGAATACAAGATTACTAAGCCCGGCTTCATCCAGTGTCTCCTGGTGGTTACACGATTACTAAACCTGGGTTTTTCAAAAGTAATCTCGGGTCCCGGCGGCTAATAGGTATTTCGGGACCCGGGTACCCGATTACTTTTTGCCCGGGCCTACTTAGAACTCCTTTGGAAAAATGAATTTTTTGGGGAATAACTGGTTTTGGTTAAACCAACTTTCTATCAGTATAACTAGTGCAGCTATATGTTCGTTCGTACATTTTATTAATGCAACATATCATGATAAGTGCAACATATCCCTGCTCTAAAAACTTGTGAAAATGATGTGTTCACTCATCATAAGATAAAGACAATGACACATGTACTAACATCTTGTTTTTTGCGTATGGCCCGGTCCTCTGTCTTCAGGGTCATGTGAGCAGCTCCAAGCTCAGGCTGCCTGTTCCGAGCCAGGTGCTGGGCCAAGCCACATGTCTTCTTGCGGACCTGACCAGCCTTGGTTTGCTCATGTGTCACTTGCTCAGCACCAGATTTAACATCATCGTACTTGTATCTGGTGAACAGTAGGGCTTATGTTGTAGAGGATTAAGTTCATAATTTCCAGTTTGTATTTTCATTGTGAGCTTAAATATAAACTTCACTAGCAATGTTTAGATTTCATTTAAAGAACACAAAAAAATATGACAGTAACGAAGCTACGGCATGAAACTGCAAACCTATCTTGCAGTTGGATAAATTCACCGACTTACAAATGCACAAGACGTGACATAACAAGTCAGATTTATTAAATATTTACCAAACATATTAAAGAAGACAAAACTGTTGCAAATACATCAAAAGTCCAAGGAGAATATAAGCAAAATACAATTGAAGTCTACAAAATAGTCTGACAATTTCGCCCTAAAATCTGCACTTCAACGAGAAGCCTCTGTTTCAATGGAAAAGAAGTTCTAGAAATGACAGCCCCCTCCTTAAACCATGCTGCAGAGCTGAATCATGGTGGACAGAGCCACAAGATGTGTCACCTACCTTCCATTAGAAGCCCCTACTTCCTGATTGAGAATATCAGAATCCAAATCACTTGTATAACTGGTAGGCTTGGGGTATCCTGTCCACCTGTCACTGTGGTAAGTGTTGCTAGACATGGCACTCAGAGGACGCCGTAAGTAATCATCATTCATCCTGAGGATTTCAAGCATACTAAAGTGAACACTGGATCACTGACAGTCAAGCCAAAGATAAATAAGCACCAGTGATAATACTGTGTGAACATACTGTAGTTTGGATCAACAGCACTGGCTATGATAATATTTTACAAAATGACAATAATACTCAGAATGAAATCAATACTATGATTTATGGAGGAAGTATTTATGCATGTCATTAAGGGCAAACTGTCCATGTCAAACAAAGTGTCTCTTTAACAAGCCACCAGCTAGGTACATAATGGTGAATTATCTAAAGTATAGTGATTGGAAATCAACTAGCCATGCAAAGCCTAACAAGATGTGATGATCCAAGTCATTAAATAATTCACAAATCGTCAAAAGCCCATGTTTCTAATAAAGGAAACTGTCAACAATCTGACCTAATACTGACATTACATAAAAGTTTTGATGAGGGTAAAAATGTACCAAGCACTAAGCTGTGTAGGAAATCAGTTGTTAAAAGTCAATGGCAAAGCCATTATAATCTCCCACAGAAAATATGTTCACAAAACCACCATCCACACAAGCCCATGAAATACCAGGTCATCAGAGACCTTGCAATAGCCAGTGTCCCACCTAAACCCACAACAGGGCATGTGGGGTAAGTGTAGTGTCTAGCACATAGCCAAGGAGAGAAGGATATCAAGATCCTTGCTCCTGAATTAAATAAAACTTGGCACAGAGTTTAGGGGATGGTAAATAAAGCCAACAAGCTGAGGGGATTCACAGCATTAACCAGACCTAACCATTGTGGTTGACTGTAATGCTCACCTATCTCTCAGTCTAGTCTCTGTATCGGATGTTACAAAAGCCACCTTCTTGCCTGGTTTTCCATGTAACTGGAACAGACAGTAAGAAAATTCACAAATATCTATTCTGACAAATAAAGAAACACACGCATCAAGTAAAAAGTAATCTACCAACATTCAAGACAGAAAGTCTCATAAACTCGAGCACAGATAACCTTAATTCTCTGAAGTTTCCTCATCCTTTAAATTGCCAAAATACATTAAGCACTAGTATAAAGAAATAAATCTGGTCTGAAAACTTTGTTGGAAGGAACTGTAATTTCAACTTACATGCGTTTGAGAGGTTAATGCTCAACTGCATTTCTAAGTTAACTTTCCTGGCCCATTTGTAGATGCTAAAGCTATAACTAAGACCATTTTTTTTTTCAATAGGTCCACTAACACAGTGCAAATATGAATGATAAAGAGTCTTCTAATAGTAAAATGTCATAAGAGATTTTATTATTACAAATTAGAAAGAAAAGGCTACTGAATTTTTTTGAGAAGTCCTGATGTATTTGCAAAACAACCTTCAGCAGGGATAAAATTTCACTTTAACACACACACAATTTACCTCATCCTCCTTGCGAGAGGGGCTCAAGCCAGCTGCATTAAGTTCCTGTGCTAACCGCACACCTTCACTTGAAAGTGTTGGGCGAGGACGATCTCTCCTAGAAACACAACATCCACAATTACAATTATTCACAGAACTTTTAATATTCCTGTTGTTTCCTTAATTACAGATGAGTTGCTGGGCAGATAAGCAAGGAGTCTAGAATTAAAGAGAAGAGATGTTTCCCGTTGCACCGAAAACAAATGCTAAATGGATAGTTTCCTGACACTAGATAATGGCAGTAAAGCAGGAACTCTGATGGGGAACTGCATAATGATGACAAGGAAGATTGTAAGGAGAATGCTTAAATTCACTGGAAACATGGAATGTGAATTAGAAGAGAGGAGGAAAGGAACTGAATGCTTCCTGGGAAACTGAGAGAGGCTCAGTCAACAACTACCTGAGGCATTGAAGACAAGGAGCCTATTTTTCAATTCCTACTGTAATGGAAGAGGGATTGGCATGAAACTACCTCAAATCCACCATGTTGGTTGCACGGTCTAGGATTTAAGGTTAACTAAATAATCTTATGTCAAGAGGACAAATTAAAGAGTCCTCTTGTAATACCAAAGTGGTCTCCGAGTAGTGAATATAATAGTCAATATTATTCATATCTGAATATTCTGTCATAACCTTCATATATCCCTCAGCAGCTACAATACTAATTTTAATTCTCAGATGCCACCATCTCGGCTATTTCTGCATTTATTTCACATTAGGCAATGCAAGAAGTAATTGTGTTATTTGACTCTAATTATGCCACAAGCCAAACACTCACATGACATCAGTGATGTCCAGATCCCTGTCTGGTCGACCTCTGATGGGACTTGTCTCAAGAGCAATCCGTGTTAAGGCAGCTGTCTTCTCTACCAGATGTCTCAAGTCATTGTAAGAGCTGGACAGTCCTTGGCTTTGAGTTGTAGTCATTCTGGGAATGACAAAGAAGACAAGAGTGAAACATGAAACGTAACTGGGTGACGAGAGCAAAAAATTAAAATAGCATGTTTCCATTTCTATGCAATTTTACATTTCATTATAATATATATACCATAGAAAGATGTGTATTGGTCAAAAACATGCACAATATTTCAGTGGCAGGACAGTAGGATAGTAGAAACAGGAGTAATTAATAGGAAGAAGACAATGAACAAGGAGTAAGGAAGAAGTGAGGTGGAGGCAGGGGAGAAAAGAGGATAGGTAAGGACATAGGGGTTTTAAAAAGAAAGGGCCAGGAAGGATGACAAAGTGGACAAATAGATAAGGATAGGCACAAGGACAGTGATGATGGATCAAGAATAAGAACAAATGGAAATACAGTCGACTCCACTTAATCGCCCATCCTCGGGATCACGGAAAAAGTGGTCAATTAAGCGGAGCGGCGATTAAGCGGAGGAAGTAATTTCGGCCATATTTTTGGTAAGGAGATTAAATTTCTTTGATGTCGTGGTTTGATATCGTGCATTGACACCTTCTTGTCACCAGACTCAGGACAAACTCGAGTTTGATGGTGTTGTAGCGCACAAAATGTTTGATCTCCGCGGTCTCTCTCATTGGCCACCTCGCAGTAGCCCAGCAGACAATAAGGAGTAGGATGGCATGGTCGGGGTAGACCGTTCATCCACATGACACGTTCTCTGATCTAACCGAAATCCACCAGACAGGCGCAATCAAGGCGTGGGGGGAGGAAACTATACCACGGCTTTATGCGCTTTAGCATTATCGGACGGGCGAAGGCGGTGATGCATAATGTGGGATGAAGGGGGACAAGGGGAGGGGGAGGTGGAGAGGAAAGGCTTATCACACCTATTTCGGGGTGGCAGCTGTCACTCAGTCAACCGGTCTGTCATCCGTCGCACAGTTAAACCGTCTGTGTATATTATTTGTTTGTCAACTGTAATCCTTCAACCGCTGATCTTTGAATTCATGGGCGCTGAAGAGTGGTCGATTATCCGGAGTGAGAGGCGATTATCCAGTGACTTTTATATAGAAAAAATTTGGTTCCCTGGGAAACGAGGTGATTAAGCGGAAAAGGCAGTTAAGCGAAGTCGACTGTATTAGACAAACCATCATCCCTTTGTGCTAACTCTGGAAGTTACCTGCTAGGTTTGACTTTTTCTGGTGTAGCATAGGTGTGATAAGTGATGGGTCCCACAGTAGATCTTCGAGGATCATGTTTCTCTGATACTGATGACTGCTTTGGAAGTGGCACTGACGCTGACAGGTTTGCTAGGGAGAAAAAGAGGTAATGAGTCTCAAATTCTAATGACTGATTTGAAGGTGACAATGAAACATTACGCTACTGGGGTGAAATATATGTTCCACTTTTCATCTGCAATGTAATAGGAACAACCTTTTAGGGATTCAATTACACATCAATCCTTAACCTTTTCACATGACACCCTGCACCAGCCTTCTATTCCTTGAATACATAATGTGCTGAATAGGAAAATCCCCAAGATATGCACCACAGATAAATAATTCTAACAAAAAATAAGAACTAAGCAATTAATATTCCAGCATTCTTATTTTCTACCAACCTAGTTCATTACTGATAAATTAAATAAAAAATTGTACATATACCAACCCACACTTGAAACATTAAGTTGTTTAGTTTGCTGTGTTGAATGAAATTTCGAATCACAACATTCATGAAGGCCAATGTAAACATTCAGATTAAATGCCATGCAACCACTTGGTGGCAGAGTGTAAAGTAATATGATACGTACTGCATGAATGTTGTGTGGCATGACAACAAAAGGCTAATGCAGTCAGCTGTTATATATGAGACCCTCATACCTCCAGTGTGTCCACAGTTACACATATGATTTATGCATAGTTTACAGATCCTTAATTGGAAATAACATATTTTCTGCCTTTGACAGGCTCATTCATACCATATCTGGAAGTGTAACTTATAAGCAATCTTCTTCATCTGAGAATTATTTTATATAATGACGAATACATACTTAGGGTGTTCAAATGAATTACACAAGAATCATTTAAAATGATCTGGTGATAACATTAAATTGATATTTAAAATATAACTTCAACTTTCTAAGAACAACACAGTAAAGTGAAAAGGACTATGAAAAGAGACTTTTTTTAAGCAGGCTTGTGCTGCAACCTGTCCTTATTATTACAGTTCAGAAATTCTGTCCAATTTTGTTTGCACTGAAATTAGTTTCGTTCATTTTTTTGAAAACTCACAATACCATTAAAAGAAGTGAAAGGAACTGATCCAACTTCAGTAATTTAAATAGCTAATAATTACCAGTTTATTTCTCACCCATTTTTCAAGAGGAAAACTTATCTCTTTGGTTTCTAGCTATGTGAAGTGTCCACAAACTGAGAAGTTACTCACAAACTGACAAAACTGTACCTGAACTATACACTGTAAGTTTATTGGACTGATGAATAAACCATGTCTCTTGAATTTTGCTGAGACCAGTACTGAACAATGACACAGACCACACAAAATATTGAGGAGGAACATATCTATTGCAAGTGGCATTTATGTCACTAAACAATCTTTCACAGCCAATCAAATTGCTTGTTACAGATTCAATCATTTCACAAACAAAGCCCTACAAATATTTTGATCTGATCAATAAGTTAAATCTGTCACTTTCAAGAGAAACTCACTGCCGTGGTCTATACTGTGGCCACAAAATACTTTCAAATCTGCCCACGTTACCCCTTGTCTACAATGTCTATATGGCATATACTTTGAGCATGGTTCTTTTTCTTAGGTCCAAAACACATTCAAGATTAGGTAACAATGACTGAGTGCAAGTTTTTGAACTTTGCAAGCTCTGAACTTCAGTAATCAGATTTTACAAATTGGCATGCTGTTATTTTCCAAGTTTAGTTACAAGGTGATGAATTCCTATCAAAAACTCAATTTGTAAAGAAAACTGAAACATTATTAGCCTCCCTCAGACCTACACAATATTAGTCGTTTGTCATTGTGAACAGGTTTGGTCTATCCATGCAGAGTTAATCAACATGAACCATCCGAAACCAAAATAGATGAACAAACTACATGAACAAGAGATGATAACCTGACCTTTTGGATGACAGTTTGACAGTCGTTTATCATAATGATGGTACAGATGATGGGTGAAAGTGTAATGAACACAACTACCAGTGGTCAGTGGAGTGCCAATATCATCCATGCCAAACTTGGCGGTGGCGGTGGTAGCTGCAGTGACCGCAGCACTGGCAGATGCCTGTTCCTCATCCTTTAAGGAGACACCATCCCTGTGTAGCTCATCAGAACTGGCAGCAGGGGGGCCATCCCAAGCGATCTGGCAACAAGGCAAGTTGTCAGAATTATTTTCAAAGCTGAGAGACAACGTGGATACCTCAGTGATGGTACAAGGTTTGCACCTTTAATACTAATAGCATCAGTTTGCTTGATTGTTTTCTTGCTGCACAACATCCAAGACTTTGAAGGCACATCATATTTCATCAGAATACTTTTGTTGACATCCATGCTTTTAAAAGCACTCCATAACAAAAGTAATTTTGTAACTAATATAAACAATAATTGAAAAACAAAATGAATTCTGCTTTAAAGTCATCTATTAAATTGGCAGAGATTCATACACTTTCTCATTGCAGATGCCTGAACCCTTAATGGTAAATTCATAAATGAATTGTAAATTTCACCTACAGAAGAATGATATTAATTAACTGAGCAAAGAATCACAGCAAGAAAATGACAGATGTGTTAAAGATATATTCATGACTCAAGTTTTCTTTCAAAATAAGGAGAGGACAGCTTTTCATCCTGAAATACTGGAGACAGTGTTAGACATCCCAGTCAGTGGTGGCATCAACTTACTGTCCCATTGAACATAACAGATAACTGTAACATTTTGCCTAGAGGCTGACAAAAAGACAGCAAAATTTATAACCCACAGACTGCAGACATGAATATTATCATAACATCAGCTCTTGCAACTTCACAAAAGGAAAAGTATTACTATCTGAAATCAAACAATTTCAAGTCTTCCAAGCCAAATTTGAACATAGCAACATTTACCTTAGGATGAGCACTGTATGTACTGGCACTTTTACCAATCTTCTCTGTATCAGTATCAAAGTCAGAGTCCACTGTCTTCTCTGTGAAAGGAATGTTTCCTATTACACTTTCACAAAATGGAATTCTCAAATAGCCGTTTGTCAAACCTAACAACTAATTTCAAAAGTTATTTGCTACACAGATGTTCACAGAAAATTAGAGCAATTTATCCCTCAAACTATGACATTCTTCATATTTCTTGTCATAAAACAGTCTGACAATAATCACTTCATACCCTAAAGTTGTATTGAGAATTCTGCACATGAACCAGGCCATGCCATCAACATCTGGCTATGAGACTTATGCAACTGATATTTTGGCTTCTTAATTCTCAGATTCATTTTTGTAACATGTGAACGCTACCATATGTTAAAGCACTAGTAATTGTCCATTTCTTAAGTTATTGTATCAGGCTATGTAATATCGACCACAGTCTGAGGGCAGAGACCACACTTGAAAGACAAGTATTAAAATTTATCAAATACCTACAACCACTACACTTACGGCCAAGCAGAGACTGGGACTGGTCAGGCTTGATGGGTGATGGTGGTATGGAGGGCTGTTTATGTGGGATACCTCCACGTGTCATAGCATAGTAATCTTCATGTGTGATGATTTTGTGGTCATCAAAAGCTTTCCGATTTTCTGAATATACAGAAACAATATAATGAAGAGCCTCTGGTGTGTATCAAGACCGAGATTCAAGAAATTACTCCTTGGACCAGATACATAACTAACATAACCATAAAGTTCTTTCTTCCAAACATCTACATACTACTGAGCCTGCACTCTGATTTCAACACTTAGTGTGTATGCCATCATATAGAAATTACTTCATTTTTCCAATGCTTAACTAGCAACATCAGAGGGAATTTTTTGCAGTGGCTACTGGGACAAAAAATAGAGCAGATATAGAATTATCTTGATGCCCTGATGTTGGTTATAGAAATATGAAACACTGAATGACTAAATGTTCTTCCTGGTTCCCTACGTCATCCAGCAAGTATAAACCTCTTTTATCTGATATCTGAATAGGAATGAGCAAGGTGTCCAAGACAGTTCGTCATGCTTATTCATCCTGGTTTCCAGTAAATGGGAGACAACATTAGGTTCCTACTTGAACCCAAAATACACAGCACTGCTATTCCTGGTTGAATTTCATGCAAGAGTTTCTCACAGTGATCAGATAAGAGCAGTTAACATTACAAAAGTCCTTTACAAGGAGGTTGATATAATAAAGTTTACACATACTCTCTCCATACAGGAAAGTTTACTGGACACCATCCTAGCAGTTTTCAAGAGTGCAACAAAATGAAAGTTCATTTCATTAAACTATAACCGCATGAAAGCTAGGACCCCTACACTTCCTTACAAATTCAAATGTTGATCACTCGTATGAACAACCTCAAACTGTCCAAATTAAAATACTCAGCTTACCGTTCTTATTGAGGTTGGCTGATCTACCGTTTCCTCCATTGTTATTTGTTCTGAAAGTATCAAGCATTATCAAATGAAAAAAACACTACAGATGCCAATGATAAATTTCTAACTTAAAATATAATTCAGCATGAATCTAGATCTTGGTAGTACGCTGCACTGACAATACTTGCATTCTACACTGACAAAACATGTACACTACACCAACAAAAACTTGTTATCTTCTCCTAGATTTGAGTACTTTGCATTACAATACTTATATTCCATTTTGGAAATACTTGTACTCTACTGGTACATTACTTGTTTGACTTGGCCATTCTGTTCTTCATTGACTTTGGCATCTCTGGTATTTTCTTGATACTGGCCTTTCCATCCTTGTTTGAGGGCATAGTCTTGGTCTCCAGCTCTGCATTGGATCTGGTTTCTGTCAAAACAACAGTGGGCGTAACACTGACACATTTTGAACAGATTCATTTATGTGTGAATCAAAATACTCTTGATTTGATACACAGTACAGAATTTCTATCCTTTTATCCTTTACCATCATCTCTGTGCCCGAAATATCTTTCTGTTTCTCTTTTCCTGACTATCTCTCTGTCTACAAACTTCCCTGGCCTGCAGAAATACACTGCATGCCTCTGGTTTACAATTCTACCTATTACCTACATCCTCCTGATTTATAAATATTCCACTACATCTTACATATGACATATTTCAATCACACCCATTTAAGGCCCTGTTATCTTTCTGACCTATAATCCCTCAAGCCTCTTAACCTATACCTCACTCATCCTGTAAAACTGAAGAGAAGAGAGTAAGCCCATTTTGAATGCTCTTTCAACAAACAGAAATAATAATAGGATACTTAAATACTACTTTTAAAAAAGCCATAATGTTGGAAGAAATCAAGATATTAGGGAGAATTTGTTTTGAAAGAATGAAAACAAATAATGCTCTACAAAACTGCTCCTTCCATGACTTATTTCACGGACAACTTGACAACAAACTTGTGTATTTATCTTAAAATGTTGTTACTTGATGATCTTTTTTATTTAAGTTAACATGAAAGACTGATAAGTCATACGGATGCTCCACAACTACTTTCATTCTACTCATCACTCCAGCTTGCACTTACCATCATGTTCAACGTCACTTTCTATCCTTTTGACCACATACTCCAGCAGGTAGGAAAAAATATCCAGCAGATTATAAATGGCTGTAAAGTCCCCAGCCACAATATCCACTCCACGAATATGACTTAGACTGTCCCTCACAACTTCTGTTGACAGGACATCGATGACTATCTGGCAGTTGTGAATTTCATCTTCCCTGGATGATGGCTGGCGGATTATTCCTGTTACCCATAACAATGGCAGTTACTATGGGTTTTTTTATTTCATTTTCATGGATAAACTTATGCACATTACACAAAGTTCTATTGAAAAAGAAGGAACGAAAAAAACATGATTCTCACTAATATACTCCTCTGTAGATCAACAATTCCTCAAAGGCAAACGCCTCAGATTATGACTGGAGAATGAACTTGCTTGAAAGAGAGTTTCATAACAATTAATGACATCTTAAAAATACCCAAAGTTACAACACATTTTCACACCCAATCCCATAAAAGATATTGTGGATACGTTTGTTTTGCAATATTACAGCAAGAATTTTAAAATGGGGCTAACAGAGGGGATATTCAGCCATTATTAGCAGTGTGCACGAAACCCTTTTCCAAGCCACATGCCATTCGGGCATGTGCCTTTCCAAGTTTTACATGCCCGAACTGATTTTCACATGCCCGAAAGGGTAGAAATGAATGCGTTCATTGACAAGGCAACCCATGGAGCTAGAAGCTATAGCGTCAAACTTTGTTCAGTTGTTTTTTTTTTGCGTTAAATTACATTAATAACAAATTAAGTATGCACATCAATACCACTCTATGCACAACGTACTGAATTAATGAGAGACAAAAGCTGTTAATTTTAAAGCACAAAATTTATTCCTTCATAGCTACAGCGACTCTCTCATAAACTCCAACTTACATAGTTGGACTGACGTATATTTAAACCTATCTGGTCCTTTAAGCAATGAGCAATACTCCACAAAAACTGAGCAGCTGCTTTGTCACTGGTGTATGTGTCACTAATGTCCAGACCTTTTGCTTTGTCCAGCTGACAGAGGGTGTTGTAGGTGATAGAGGGTGTTGTTCGTGACAGAGGGTGTTGTATGTGATAGAGGGTGTTGTACGTGATAGAGGGTGTTGTACGTGCGGAAGCTGAGATTTGCTTTCGCAGGGCATAAACTGTGCGAAACTTTATGGCTAATCTGAGTATTTTGCCTCTTTTAGTTTGATGAGGCAGCGGCCAGCCTCACCTCACTCTGAGCTGGAGCTTTTCTGGTATATTTATGAGCGTTCTTTAAATGTTGCTTACTGCACTCATGCTGTTTCACAGTTTCTAACTTCATTAGTGTTGCCCCATTAATAAAAGCATTCCTCTTTCCCTCCTCCTTGTCTCCTTCTGTGCACCATGCACACCTCATCATGTGCTCATTCTCCAGGTACAACAGCCATGGTCTGCCATTCTTCCAGCTAGCCTGGAACTGTCTGTCCCGTCCCTCTTCATACTTTTTTAGCATTTTTTTCTTGTCCTCCTCGCTCTCTGTTACTTGCCTCTTAGGCCGGCCTTCCATAGGACGGCACACGGCTCATGACATGTCGGTACGCAGCGTGCTACAGGTCTTGACCCCCCTCACATAGGTGACGCGACACGTGACAAGTCGGAACGGCATAGGCAGTCACACTTCCTTTCGTCAGCATGGATTGAACTAGCATTGCTAATAAATACAACCATTGTTAACCACTTTGACTGTGAAACCTGTTTATATCAAAATTAATAGAATAATGTAAACTGGGGGGGGGGGATACTTTACACAGTACAATAAACTAATCTGGTGGAAATTTACGATCAATATCTTCCCAAACTTGCTTTCTTTGTTTCTTGCTATGGTAGTCTGGATTTTGGGGGTCCCAAATAAGTGGCCGGGCTCTCACAAGCTCATTATGCTTCTTCTTGTAGCCGTCCATCTCGAGTATACCTGCCACACACTTCACAAAAAGTGAACAAGTTGACTTTTCAACACACGCGGTTTTCTTTACCGCTGTGCTGTGTCGTCCTATGTAAGGCGGTACTCTAAATCTTTGTGCCCACTTTTGTTTTCACGCATGAGGTGCATTGTGTGCCGTGTGCCGCATGCCGTCCTATGGAAGGCCGGCCTTAGGTGCCTTACCAGGCACTGCCCCCTGCTGTATACTTCAGAAAGCTCATGTCTGGTTCAGCTAGTGGAGTTAGACTTTATACAACCTCCTACAGTTCTGTAGGCTTACTTTCACTTTTGTTTACTCCTGATCGAGCTTCCTGTACATTAGTCATCAGGTTTAGTCTATACAAAATTCATGATGCCTCCGAAACAAATTATGACACCGGCTTGGTGTGTTACATTTTTGTGAAACATTATCATTTGTTAGCAAAAAATGCGGTATATGCTTCTTTCGTCTTCCCAACTGACAGAGTGTGGAGTGTTTTTGTAAATAATTCAACATCAAACAGCTCGTTTGTTTTGTCTGGAGCGGCATGTTTTCCACGTACAACGGGGTCATTGTTTTTAAATTGCATGACTCTACGAAGAGACGTAACACCTTATACCTCGGTCCTCTCCTATGTTTAAAGACAGAGAAAGGTTGACTTTAACTGTTCTTCTTCTTTTAAGGATAGGCATANTTATCATTTGTTAGCAAAAAATGCGGTATATGCTTCTTTCGTCTTCCCAACTGACAGAGTGTGGAGTGTTTTTGTAAATAATTCAACATCAAACAGCTCGTTTGTTTTGTCCGGAGCGGCATGTTTTCCACGTACAACGGGGTCATTGTTTTTTAAATTGCATGACTCTACGAAGAGACGTAACACCTTATACCTCGGTCCTCTCCTACGTTTAAAGACAGAGAAAGGTTGACTTTAACTGTTCTTCTTCTTTTAAGGATAGGCATAGGCCTAGACTGACTCTCCTGCAAGTATGACTACAAAAACGAACGCTCTCGTAGGCCGTTGATCCTCTAATTAGCGATACTTTTAGATCGATTTCGCGATCAATTAAGTCGGTACTGTCCCATTTTACAAACCGTTAGTTACAAAACCTGAAATTTTGCTTTACAAAATGCAAGGTCAAATACACTGAGTGCACCTGCCACTGAGATCTAGACGCCATTTGGGCCTGTGGGTTCCTCCAAAACCAGGCGCCCGACCCCAAAACCACACGCCTCGGGCATGTGGGATTTCGCGCACACTGTATTAGGATAAATATAATTGATTATCTTGACAATGATTCTTTATTTACTGATCTGTACTCAGTAAACCTAAGAATTCTCACCAAGATACAGGAACAGGATGTTGTTATATGGCTTTTCAAGCTACTTCTTGAATGTCTGATTACAATATAATGTGGCTGGATTGGGATATGTGTTAGCACTGATACAAGTGAACTGCTCACCTGGGAGTCGATCGAAGAACAAACTTTCATAAAGAAATACAAATAACGATGCATTGATGTCGTCCACCTCCTGGATTCGGGTTGGAATATTAAACTCAGTCAGTAGACGATTGGCCAATCTTATAACAGCTGAAAGTGAGAAAAAAAACAAAATCACTTATTCAAGTTAATACTGAATTGTTTATTTTAATGGGAAATCAGATACACATAGTGTCACACTACATAAATAATGAAAACTACACAGAAGCAAAGAGAGCTCTTTTCTTTTTTCACTCAAGTATCATGAAATCCCAACCTATTATGCAAACTCTCTACATCTTGCATAAATCATTAACACAGGGTGGTGTCTGCCGAGTCATGCACAAACTACCATTCTCAAATCAGCCCATTAGTCGAAGCACTGATGCTTTTTCTACTTGTATTTCAGTCTTACTCTATCCAAGGGAGCTGTAAATGAATTTAACTGATGATAAAGTAATTTATACCAAATTTACCTTCACTCGAAGGGGGTTCACATGGATCTCCATTAAGAGAGCTTAAATCAGCCATCTGAAAAAAATGCAAAAAACTTTACTACAAATGCACGCTAAATAATGTTAGCACTGTATTACATTTTGAAACTATGAGATGCCAATGAAATTTGTATGTTTCTTATGTAAATGATTTATCCATCTAAGACAAACACAAAGTAATCATCTCAAATGACTTCCTAACAATCTGAACAGACTTCATTTTCAGATATAAGATGATTAGAACTGATTAGAACACTCATTAACACTGATCAGAATATGTAATAATGCATAAACTGAACCACTAACTAACAACAAGAATTTCAGAATACCATTGTGATCTGGAGATAAGCATTGTATTTAAGTACTGTACATAGCTCTTCACGATTTCGACATTCAGTTTTCTAAACAAAAAGTTTATTGCACATTATTATGATCTGCAGTCACAGTCACATGGTTCTTAGTAGTATCCTGGTAGTGAAAAATTCACACTATGGCATGGTAGTTTTGTGTGATTGGAAATGGAATTGAAGCTCACATTGAGTTTTCAATGTACTGATAGGAAAGTGGCAGAGCTACGATGAGTGATGCCAACAAAGAATGTGACATCACTTCTGCATTGCATGCATTCACAAAATCATAAAATAGCTAAATTAAGTTTATTAAGTTTGTAAGCTTCATTTGTGAGCAGTATTCCTCATCTCTCTTCCCAGTGAATAACATCAGTTACCATAGTTCAAGTGGTGAAAGCTTACCTTGATTCACTGCCTCTAAGGAACCAAGACAATGAATTGCAAACTGGTGTAGGATCCTACAAACAGCAATAGGTGGGGCCTGAAAATGCATAAACATGACATATGTGAAGTGGGAATTTTAATTCAGGAACATTACCTGAAGTAATAAATTAACGAGGCTGTCACCCTTATCAGGTCATATCATATCATCTTTATCAATATCACCAACAATACTAATGGAGAGGACAAGGTAAGAAAACACTTTTTCTTCAGTCATATGTGTGACCTTACACTGCCAAAAACTAGACTAGTGTTTTCAGCAGTCCGCTTATCAACTTTATATGCAGTTAAATGCTGACATAAACGCTATTCACTCAGTTCATTGCACTTTGAGAAACGGTACAAATTTCCAGATGTGCTCGTCTGGGATTCCCCTGAAGTGTGACTAACTTTGGAGCTCTGGAATTTGAGGAAAATTGATGGAAATAGGCTTAGTAAACTTAGTTAGGCCTAGAAGTTCAAAGGTTTTATGAAGGAAAAAAAAATCACCAAGGTTAGTCTCAGGTGAGAACTGGGATTCTCCCAAAATGACACGTTCACTTTGCTAACCATGCCTCTAACTCTCACCCATCCATCCCTTGGGAGAATCCCAAAATTTTGCTGCCTACACAACAGACTAGATTATGAGGCCGACAAAATACTTGTCTGATCACGTTTCCTACCAGATCGGAGCATGGATGTTCCTACTGTTGCAGCAATCTGTGTGGCTCGTGCGAACACACACAATTGGCATGCAGCAAGTTAGAATACTTTTGATCCGAGTCAATGGGAAAAATGTGTTCTGTGAACATTTAGCATCCAGCTGAGTCTGTTTTTTTTTCTCCCTGTCTCGGATGGAATTTCTGTGATTTCTCCCCTAGGTTCACTACACAACTGAAACACGTGGATCTGATTGGTCTGGCAACTTTACTATCAGCCAATCAAAAGCGTTGTTAAGGCAAGCAATCTTGCCGGAAGTTCCGTACAATGCAGATCCAAACTGAAGAATATGAGAGTAAGTTCCCTTGCAAGATGGCGGCCTCCGTGCAAGTTTTGTGTCCAAACGGAAGACGGCAAAATGTAAAAATAAACCCAAATACAAAATTACTTCAGGTAATGAGGATAACGGCAACTTTTGAGCGTATAAATTGTTTTCTGGCTGTGAATACGTTTTTTTTCAGGTTGCATACAGATCCAGATCCTGGATGTTGGCGAACTGGAGTTAACAATAACACCAGCCGCTAAGATGCTTTGTCATGTCTGATTACCTTCATGTAGGCTAGTCCAGTCCAGGTCTATCTGATTGTCAGTGCTCCTAGTCAAGTCGTTAAACATGTATTCCAGTCATTTTATTTCCATTGGTCTTAGGTGAGGATTGTGGGGGGTGCATTTGGTCATATAAATCTTCCACCAGTTAGACTAGACTAGATCAAAATAATAATAGTAGACTAATAATACCATGAAATATCAAATAAGTTGTTGGGAAGGAATTCTGAATGAGACTCACACCCACGACTGAAACACTTACGCACTAGTACAACCCAGACCCTACCTCTAACTCTAATCCTAATGCCCATCAAAACAGGAGCATCAGTCAAAGCAAGTCCCTGTTCTTAATGGCCATTATAAGATGTGAGTCTCGTGCAGAATTTTTCCCAATTTTTGGCATAGGGGTTTTAGCTAAGCTTGATCCTCTGCTAGCAGTTACACACAGACTTCAGGAGGGCAGCCATGAACAGGAGTTGATTTAAGTCTATTTACTGCAGTATGTACAGATACTTTGATAACATATTTTGGTAGATACAGCAGTCACAGCTTTCAGCCAGTCTTAGGGGAAAGGATTGATGAATCTGACAGAAGTGAGGTTTAGACTAACTGGATAGGAAGGTGATGAGAAGTGTAGAAGGTCAAGGGAGAGCTGCTATCAAGAGACTCAAGTTGAGACATTGGACAGAGGAAAATGACAATGATGTGGAAAAAATGGACATTGAGTCATTGAGCGGGATAGATCTATACTGGAGTTGGAGAAGCAAGTTAAATTAAGGGCTCTTAATTAGCCAGCTAAACAAATATTGCTATGCAGTTTGATAGTGGCTATTTATAGAGGCCATGCTAAAAATCTAAGAATTGCATGAAATCATCTCACCTACATGGGATGTCATCTGGATTTGATGATACATTTGGAGAGCAAAAATTTAGATTTCCATATTTGGAGAAATTATCTTCATTGACTTCATTGCTTGAGAGTGACATCCTGTTCTTATATATCCCACTTTTGTGGGTTTTGCCATATTCTGGTGAATTATGAAATTTCCTCCTAATTAAAATAACACTGAAATTTAGGGGCAAAAATTCTATTTCTGTGGTAAATTGTCTAATTCTGCAGTCCTGTCAACTCTTTTGGCTATGGGGAGTAATTCCAACATGGAAGGCTTTGTCTCTTAATTTCATAGAAACACACCATGGAGAATATCAGTTACCTGTTGTATTTGTTAGCATTCATGATTAAAGGACTACAGTTATGTTAAGTTTAAATTCTAAGCTGTCATTTCAGATTTTGGAAGAGGTATGTCAACGACAAGGTCTTATTCCACCAGAGGATTATAAACTTATGTGAGTTGGTCTAACTTCACCTCATTACAATCACCCTTATAGTTGATACTTCTTGCAGACACAAATTATTTATCTGTGGTTCATGTAAGTCCATACTAATCTGTTGCAAATACTGTATGTCTCTTTTTAATTAACATAATCTGACAAACTTATGTTGGATACTTCCAAATGAAGTTATGCAAGAAGCACACTAAAGTTAGATCTTAACTCAAAGCATTATGGATGAAATGAAGATGGCTCTGTGGATAATCTGGATCTACTTTGTTACCATTTCAGAGATCCATTGAATTCGTATTATGAAATCTGCAGTGCAGTTCATTAAGTCAGTACTCAAATCTGTCTGTGTTTGGGTGACCCCTGTTCTTTTGTGTCCTTAACTGAAGTGTATATATTATCACATATTACAGTCATGGCCGTAAGGAGCTGGACCTGAGTCTATCTGTGAGATTCTCCAGTATACCTAATAATGCCAAGCTTGAGCTGACCCGATCCACCTCTGCAAGGGTGGAGCAGGATGTGACCATTGCGTTGCAGGTGGGTGAAGTATTTGTCACACTTTCACTCTGCACAATCGTCAATTCATTTATTTTGCAGATTAAGCCGTTTTCTTTACATGGCCCGTATAATACAAGCAGTAGGAGTAAGTAAATTACTGAAATTTACAGGAAGTATTAAGCTTCTCATTCACAGGTTTAGTTCATTTAGACACCTATCTATTCAGTTTTCATTCAGTCATTTAACTTTCTTAACTTATGTGTCGACATAGACATTAGAGTCAGATCTGTCAGGAAACCAGTTACTAATCAGTATGTCTCATGTAGTTACTGACCTTCTCCTGCATTTTGTGAATCTTGATTCTAGGGCATCTTTTATTCCCAATGTCATTTACTATTTTACATTACAGAGTGCTGGATGTGGAAGATGTGAATGATGCAGATGATGTATCCTGCTTATTTGTCAGAGTAGCACTGTATGGTTATTATAACTGATGTGGTACATGGCTCTCATCAGAGCTGTTGTTATAGTGTTGTATGACACTGACAGTCTGGTTTATGACAGTGGCTGTCTTGATTATATTTCATGGCTGTCTTAGCCAGTTTTTTTGTAATACTGGTGACTATGCATGTTCAATCTGAATGAAATGGTTACTGTTTGTCCACAGCTGGACTCTGGTCAAAGGCTTCAAGATAGCTTCAAGCCATCTACAAGCCTGTGGGACATTTTGTTGCATTTCGAGAGCAAGAAAAGGTAAAGACCAGATAATGTCATTTGTTTGCCATTAGGAATTACCAGAAAATTTAGTGGCTAAAAAATTGCAACTTTCCAGAAAGCATTTTAATTATGAGACCCAGTTATAATCTTTTCTCTTTCCCATCAGTGATCATAATTTTGATATAGTCTATCCTTCCTCTACTTCCCTAGCCACTTACTTGAGCAGTTTCACTGCACAAATTCTCCATAGACTGTGTTTGTATTTTAATATCTAAGACATGACACTTAACATTTTATAATTTTCATTACCACAGTGAGTACAAAAGTGTTCTCACCAGAATCGATGCCAGTCAAACTCCTGCCCTGTACCCTGTCTGTATCTACATGAGAGAAGAGGTAAGTAGAGCTAATTGTTTATTTCTATTTGAGGGACAAGAGAGTGGCCTCTTTCATCTCATTAAACTACATGCTGGTGACAAATGAATTCATACATTATCTATGATAGCAGCTAATATCATTATGTTACTTCAGATCTGATGAATGATTGTGCAAGTACTTGTGCATGAACAGCTTTTTTGTTTTATTTTCTTGGTTGATCACAGCTTTTACTGATTCAATGAATTATTGTACATGTACTTTTTATTCTCAATTAGGTCATTGGGGAATCTTCTCTGAAGGCCATGACCCTCAAGAAACTTGGCATGACATCAGGAAAGGCAATCATAAGGTATGTGCCAGCATCTTGCAGCAGGGCAAGCATGCACGAGTCATTTTGCAACCAGGGCGCTTCTGCGACTGTTTTTTTTTAAATTACAGAGCAACAGTATTGGACAACCTGCTTTCACAACAACCAGACGGAGAGCTTAAAAAATCAACAATGAAAATGCCAGGATGGATAGTAATTTTGTGATCATTCAATGTAACAGAATCGTGCTCTTATGTATCATCCGTGTGACTGCATCAGTTAGCTTGTATGAGTATTGATTTTAAGCATGTAGACAAAAAAGTAGTCCAGAATATAGCAAAATTTGCCTGCTTGAAAGATCTGTCACTATCTATTTCTGACAAAACAATACTGTCACATCAGTGCAAAGTCTGTGCATGGATCAAAGTATAAAAAAGCAAATTTAGGGTTCCTGTACCAAGCTGGCGATAAATGCCACAGCCTAGAATTGTCTGTTTCTGAAGGTTGCATGCTATGAATCCTCTGGACTTGGACATGACATTGTGTAGGTATAACTGATTATCACTGTTTTGATTTGAAAGCAGTCATGATCACCTCATAGTTGCTACTTGCTTCAGAAGTCCAATTTAAACTGAACTCCACTTCAGGCTCTTGCATCGGCCAGTTGAGGAGAGTGTGATGGGGGAAATCCTGGACAAGCTGGAGAAAGAAAGACAGAAGCAAGCCAAACTGGAGGAACTTGCGCTCAAGAAAAGTGAGATGAGACAGTTGGAGGAATCAGAGAGAAGCACAAGGTCAGATGACACCCCGACGTTTGATGCTGATAAAGAAACTAGTGGTAGTGAATTGATGGACGCTGATGAAGCTCAGGTCACATCACAAGCTACACCACAGGTCCTTTCACAGTCCACCAGGTCAGATACCACAGGTGCTTCTAGTTCAGCCCCTTCTGAACCAATGGAAGAAGTGCCTGATGATTCAGTTTCATCCTCAACGACATCAGGTAAGCCAGCCTTAGCTAGTGTTTAAGCAGACTGGTGACCTGTGAGTTCAGAATTTTTATCACTTGGTGTACCACAGTCATAAAATGTTTCCGGTTTTACTTTACCTTAGTGTGCTAATGTTGTGAAACTTCAAGTAAGCTATACCACAAAATATTTATGACATAAGAGAGAACCTAGGAGTGAAAGAGGAATTCACTTGACAAAGCTGTGGTACACACAGTGTTAAAGTCCTGTTGATTCCACTTAAATGCAAATCCTCAAGACTGTGGGAAAAGTTCCAGTTATAAGGAGTTGTGATTATCCACTAACTTTAAGGTAGAAACTTGTAGTTTGTGGCTTTAAAACTTACATTTAAGCAGCAGCAAGTGTCATTGAGAGATTTGCAATTATGTGGAATCAACTGTGTTTACAAAATGTCAATGTTTCAGTTTAATGGTTTTGTATGTGTTTGTTCATTTCAAGCAAACTGAAAATGTCTCTCTAAGAACAAGATGAGGAGAGTCTGCATGATTAAAATGTATTTTATATCCAAGAAAGGTGACATGTTCCATTGTTTTGACTTGTCCACCATGTTGGGCCTGACACTGGCCATCCAAACAATAAATTATGTTTTCTGGATACTCACAAGTCTCATTGTAGTTGAAAATATGTCTGTATCACACTTAGTGTCTGGTAATGCAGCTGAACATTGCAGCATTTGGTCTAGATGTTATTATAACCCAGACCTTTTCTGTCTGCCATGAGCTGTAATGTTAATTCTGTCAATACAGATATGTCAGCAGCCAAAAAGAGAAATCCACGAACATCTTCAAAGAAAGCAGAAACCCCTTCACAGCCTCAGCCTCAAGAACAAAGACCAGAACCCTCAGCAATAGAAGCTCTGAGAAATTTGAATATTCCCGGCGTTGAGATAATCACCCCTGATGATTTTAATGATCTTAGTCCTCAAGAACAGGCAGTAAGTTTTGACTGCAGGAGGCCAAATGTGTGAATGAATTTACTCACAGATAGGAAAGTCATTGAGTTGATGATTTTGTACAAAGTATGAATTTAAGAGAGGTACAGTACCAAACTCATTTTGCAGGTGCGGGTCATTAGCATTTGATAATAACTTTTGATTAGTTGTAACCAGATGTCCATTTTACAAATAGACGGACTGTGGAAAATATGAAAGGTATCCATTCCCAAGGCATTTACACAGTGACTGTATAGCCATTGAATAAAACTTGTCTTCTGTGGGTGAGAACTCTTGATCTTTTGGTCAAGATTCTAAAGGGAAAAACATAGTGATTCATTGCATAATTTTTAGTGGGCATCCTTCTCTTAATATCTTAGACCTTTAGCACAATATAAATAAGCTGTACAAAAATCAGTCTGAAATGATTTTGATAACAGAACTGCTGCTGACTTTTGGCAACCTGACATCTCTTTTGTCAATTATTTACATTTCAATGTCTTGTAATATTAGCGTTTAACACACCTTTTAAGAAATCTTGAGAGTTTTGCTTGCAGGTCTTCTAATCACACCAGTCCCCACAAATGAGAAAGTCATTGGTCTTTTTAGTTTACACATGAAATTTATATTAATATTATTGTTTGCAATATGATGCTAGTATTCTTCTTTTACTCTATCCTTATGAAATTCACCATTGATGAATGTTTGCCTGATAGTAATTTTTCTGCTGATACCACTGTTATCCACACCCTTAGTGACATCCAAATTTTTATGGCAACTCAATTTAATCATCTTGCAGATTGCACGTCGCCTGGCTCAGAGATTTTTTCCAGCTTTACAGACAGCGGCTGTGGATTCTCCATCTGGAGCCTCAGCCTCGTTTCAGCCTCAGCCACAAGAGCCAGTCATGCCTTTTGCCGATTTCAAGGTGAGGACAAGATGCTGTAAAAGTATCTCCTTGTTCTATACCCTTGTAATCACTTCATGTTATCAGGGTTACTGATTTTAAGTCATTTGGCTGAGTTCAGCCATGCCTAGACCTGTTTTCTTATTAAACTTCAATTCTCAAACACTTTATCAATCTTGAAACCACGGATATTGAAAACGAATATTGTTGTTTATTATGTCCTGTACACTGGCCTTTGTACAAACCACTATAAACAAGTGCTATGCTGGCTTGTACTTGTAAAAGGATAGCTTAGTAATGATAGTTTGCTTTATGCATATGGCAGGTTCCACAGTCGTAGGCCCAAAAGCAGGCTTCAACTTTAACTTTCAATAAAATAAAGAATTCTTAAATCAAACTCTTTTTGTTGGTATTTTTGTGTCTTGCTGAATGTAATTAAACATGGAAATAAAAAAGAATTGTTGCTTTCAATGTTTTTGTTGTTTTATTTTACGTTATTCAATACCGGTCGTGACGTATTCAGAAACACACACTTTCCCGATTTTCGATATCGTGTATGAAAAGCCCATGCAACAGTCACAAATCAATGAACACAACCCTTCACTTAACGGAAACATTAGTACTCACGGTCGTTTTGAGGCAGGAACGCTCAAACAAAAAATAGGGTCAAGGACGTGCCTATGACAGCTTTGTTTACATCAGTCATTGTCGTACAGGCTGTGCATCCGATTCTCGGCTTCAAATTCCATGCGAACATGATGCATGTTTTTTTCGTCGTGAGCTAACTTTTATTCCTGAAGTCGAAATAAAACAATTGTTTTTCATTATTAAGTTTGCTATTGTTGATTCCTGCAAAAATAATAGCTCTAGGTCTAAAAAAAAAAAGTTAACCTCTTGTGCATCCGATTCCCCGTCACGACCGGCTTTCACTTTGCGATCTATTGAAGTTGATTCGGAAGTGGATAGCAGACGTTTCTGTGCGCTAAAATTAATTGAAAGACATTTCTTTTTATGAAGAACCTCTGAATATTTTATCAAGTTAGTAAGTTTTGCTGATTTCGTGACAATATTAATCTGTGTGTCGGATAACGACCTGCCGAATCACGACCTGCCTGAACGCGTAAACATTGAGAAGATCGCTAGTTTTGTTAGTCTTTCTTGTTCTTTCTCGCTATTTTCTTGTAAAATTCGTTAACAGAACATTATCGGCGTAGTACCAATCTATTTTTATATAACGATATTTAGAAATGTCTATGCGATAGCCCTAGAAATTGGTAAAGATATATATATGCACTTTTGACGGACGTGACGCTACCTATGAAGCTGAAGTGAAGTCTGCGCACTTCAGTAAGAGGCATATAATTCTTCAAAATGTAGTAGCATACTACAAGTACAAGAATGAGGAGTATCAACTTGTGTGGCATGCCCTCATATTCTTGTCAGAAGGTGCAACGAGCCTTCTTTGACACGGGAAAGGTGAAGCAAGAAAATGAGCTCTGCTGTCAAGGGGGGAACCAACTTCAGAAATGCCGCCGACATGTACAACTGGGCATCGGCTGAGTTGACCAAGGGCACTGGGCTCAGCAGGAGGACTTTCTTCCTCGTGAAGAATGGGGAAGAGAACTGGGATAGGCCACAAGCTGACATTGCAACAGTGCCAGGTGTGACTTTTGTTTCATTTCCGTGAAACTGAGTCTTGTTGAATGCTTGATGCTTATAACACAGCCTTTGTGGGGAAAAAAACATCACCAACATAGATTTTATACTTGCTCCTTCTAATTTACTTGGATAATCTCACTAACTTCAATGGATGTCTGTCTATTTTACCAGTCCAAATGTGACTGTTTGATGGAATTCACACATTGAATTGTAAGGTTCACATTTTTTCACGGACCTGGTAGATGCACAAGTGGAGAGAGTCAATGACTATATCTTACAGTCACGGCACCTGGCGTGCTTCTGTTGCGCTTGTAGAGCCTCGTACACCACCCTGTGCATCAATGCCCACATTGTTGGAAATTTCACTGGTCACAAATTGAAACATCTGTAACATTATGATAGATAACATTGTGTGAATTGGCCTGATGTGGTTCTGTAGTTCCAAATAGAGAATAAAGTAACTTTTATGTGACATAAGCAATGTTTCTTTGATTTTTTCCTTTCTTATGTTCTTATTTGTGATTAGAATGGTGTTATTTTTGTTCCTGTGCTGATTGTATCTCATTCTTTAAAGATTTTCAAAGTGTACATAATTATGACAATAATAAGGGGAGGTAATTTCAACGCCTTGTTACACTGACTACAAAGGTCTGCTGCTCATGCAATGGTCATATTTCATCTTCCCACTCAATACCCTTTCAGAAAATGTATGACACTCCACTATTGGCAATACTTTATTTTTGCTCAAATTTGGGAAATGTGTGTGACCACAGTTGTGGAACCTGCCATATTTCAACTTGGTGCTCCTTACCATGCAATTCCACTTCACAATAAATACTGTCGTAACTTGACTGACACTTTATAGGCTCATTTGTCATTCAAACTAATGCCATAGCAGAACTTTTTATTGTGAATTTTCTGACCTCATGCTCACCTGCCACAAATATACCGTATTTTCTGGCACTTTATACACTTTTGTATCAGTGCTTATGGCTCTTATTTCAGTAATGTACTCATTGATAAGGATAACAAATAGCAGGTTGAATACTGATATTATTTGCCCATCAACTAGGATAAAGTTGTGTGGCATATTAGACCTAGTTCTTCCTAGTGCTTTTGTTCAGTTCACATATATGTCTGCCCAAACTTCGGAATGCAATTAAATGCTTGTTTCTCTACATTGTGTTGACCATATTTTGTGATTTTATTTCAGTTTCCTGAAGCAACACAGGGGCTTGATTTGACTCGTAACAGCGAGTAAGTTCACAAACAAAATCAGAAATATGGCGTGTATTCAAAGATCAAATTAGGTTAACTTAACTGAGCTTCTTAACCAAATCTTTGGGCTTTATTTATAGATTTAGAATAAGAGCTGCTTTGTAATTTCCTTTATAAAAAGTGATAATTTAAATGCATCTTTTAAGGTAAATGTACTTTTAAAGTGCTAGTTGCAAATCTGATGAGTAATGGTGTATTCTTATGTACCCAGTGGGCAAACAGATATGGGCATAAAGAGACTTTTAGTTCACATTCCTCAGGATTCAGGCTTTATCCTTTTGGCTTTATCCTTTTGTGCCACCATCTTCCTCTCACATGTATGTACACATTTTCTCCTTTCCTCCAAATCCCCTTGTATTTCACATACATGATTCCATTAACACTTTGTATATCACATTTGCAATATTGTATCCATTTTACTTTAGCATGATGTTTCATGTTACATAATTGCAACTGAGCTATTCTATAACTTTATATCATTAGAGGGACCTTGGTACTGAAAGAGTAATTAAAATGACAAAGCTCAGCTTCAAGACTGTGGTATAAACGTTTTAAAAGGCTGTTTTATGCTAATTCTCTTTTTGTTCCTATATTCCTCATTTACCTTCTTTATGAAACCTGAGGTATCTATTTCATTTTCACCTTGTTCACAGAGAGGATACATCAGAGCAGACTTCAGTAAGTTGATGTCATTTCTACTTCTTATTTATAGTCATAAATAATTTTTCTGCTAAGTCTGGAATTGATTACGAGCTGTTCATTGTTATTGAGTGGTTAAACTCTTATAATGAGCCAAGAACATAGCCAGAAGGTAATTCTCTTTTCATCGATTACCTATAATCTACTGTAATGCTACTTACACTTACATAATAATGAACACAGAGCTCTGTTATATTGCATTCATTACACAGCTGGTATATTTTCAGGCAGGTAGACTGTCTCAGATCCTAATAATTTTTTTAAAATTTGGAGAAAGAGCGTTTACGTCCACAGGACCATTTGTTTGGAATAAACTGCCTGAAAATATTCAGAGAGCAAATAATCTGAGTAACATTACGAAACTTCTCAAAATGCAGTTGTTCAAATAATATTTTGATTGATTGTGACAGTCTGTGAAACCAAATCTTTTTTATCATACATCTGTATTGTAGTATTTGTGTGCAGAGTGTAGTATGCTTGGGTGTGTGAGCTAAATATTATATTATTTTCATTAACTTCTCTAAGTAAAGTGCTCAGAGCCTGTTTGTACAGGGATGGGCACTAAATAAATGCTATGTATTATTAATAATTTATGAGGAGATCCATCTGCACAATCCATCACGTTGTACCAGGAAACTGATATAATGTTGTGTAAAACACTTTGCTGTTTGTTAGTCATTGTGAAGTCACTGTTGGATCACAGTCATATTTTTTCACTTCTGTCTTTTGTAGCGTGCCTGTGATAGAGAGGCCTTAGTGTTCAGTGTGGAGGAGCCACTTCAGTCACCAAGTCCAGAATCAGAAGGTGAGGAGAACGTTAGATTACAAATTCCATTTCACTCTTCTCCTCTAATTCTTACAGTTTTCCCCACATAATCAAAATATTCAGTTGTTCACTCACCAGCCTTATCATGTTAGCAGGAGACTCTGAAACTCTAGGGCTGTTGTTCTAAAGCTGTGGTTCCTCCCTGTATTTCTGTTTGTCTATAAGTGTGATTTCAAAGAGCTAGCACATAGGAGTCTGGCTGGAATATCATTAGAGAATGTAATCCAGTGTCTTGAAGAGTCATTTCTTGACATATACCCATTTCCTGTACTGCTCTTTTTGGCAAAGTTCTGTGCATGTTGTTCAGCTGACAATGTGGCAAAACTAGTGTTACTCATTACAGACATTCCTGATGACTTCTTTGAAGTGACACAGGCTGATGTAAGAGCATTGTACAGAGACCTGCAAGCGAATGTGTAAGTGACTAGAATTATTTTCCTCTGTGTCTCATGCATTTATTTTCTTTATGATGGAGGGGGTAGACAGTAGATATATGAACTGCAGACTATGATAATCTTATTTTTATGTTGTAAACTTGATAAAGTGTAATTTTTAAGGTGCAGTTGTTTGTTTTAGTTTTGGTTTAGTATATTAGCTTGTGATATCCATATTATGAAGTTTCTGTAATGAAGGCCAAGATGAAGATTAGGTTTCAGCCCAAATATATGACCATAGAGAAGTTTACCTGGTTCATTTTGTTCATTCATTCACTAGCTCATCAGTTTTGTATGTCACATCAGGCATCAGCTGGAGGAGCAGCCTCTGATGACCAAAGCAATGCGACAGGCTCAGACTGAGGCCTTGTTTGACCATTATGAGAAGGTGGTCATTAGAGTTCAGTTCCCAGATCGACTTACACTTCAGGGTCTTTTCAGGCCAAGAGAGTCTGGTAGGTATTCCATCATTTTTAACCCTTGTGATGTTATGATAGAACCAGTTCTCACCTTCACTCCACTATGCTAGCTGTGACAGTAGAATAAATTTGCATGCCAGCGCCAGTCAAATGAGGAGACTGTCAAATTTTGCAAACAAACACAGTTTTTCATCTTGATCAGTCTCAGTTGTTGAAATCACACTGCAGGACAACGGACTCTCCCAGCTTAATGAGAACCATATCATTAGACCTTCCTGTTTCTCTGTTGATATGAACCCCTTTGGAACTCCTATCCAGAGAATGTAAAGACATATTGTTTACAAGAATTCCCATTTCCATTCAGTCCTTGTAGTCGTGTAAAACATAGGACTGAGACTGCATGTAACTCTGGGTTACTAATAATTGCCATGTTTATCAGTTTCAGCCCTTTATGCATTTGTGAAGGACCACCTCAGGGACAACAAGCACAGCTTTTACTTATGTGAGTATTTCAGTGTATCAGGGATGTTTTTAGCACAGAGAAAGTACAATTGAACTGGTAAAATGTGTCTTATGATTTAAGCTGGACTTACCGTTGTCTTGTATTCTAATTTATGAACATCATAACTGACATGAAGTATACAGTAGAGTGGTTATCCTTATTCATAGAGTGTAACTGTGGATAAAATCTGACCATGTCTGTCCAGTGAACAGAGTTGAATAAATTTTTTTTAAAAAATGAATAACTAATTTTTTTGAAAACTGTGGAAAAGAAGATTGAGGGTCTTTTGCAGTGTATATCAACATGTCAGGGATTTGTTATTGCCTTGTAGCCAGTCTGTGTTAGTTATTGAGATAAAGCACTCTACTATTACTCATCCATTTTAGTGCATGGCTAAACTTTCACTCTGGAACAAACACTGAACAAAAAGGAATATGCTTAAATCTATAGAACATGATTCAGCAAGTGACTGATATTTTGCACATGCAACCAGAGGCGGTCTGAAAAAATGATTGCAATCAATTGATTTTTATCCCAGTATTGGTGATCTTTGTTTTTGCTGTATTTAACCTGTGCTTTTGAATATTTATCTTGTTTAATTTGTTCATACCAGTCTGTCCTTTGTTACTCGAACAGATACAGCCCCACCCAAAGAAATTCTGAAGGACAAGAAGTCATCACTGGCAGCTGTAAGTTGCAGTTTTAGTCGACTGTAGATCTCAGTGTTGAGTTGCATTAAGGGATGCCCAGTTGTGCTCAAGTATAATACATGGCCCACAAAATTGCAATACGCTGTAGTCTTTGAGTTTTTAAGATTGTTCAGTATCATGTATTATGAAACATCACCAATGACTTTTATGTTACCCTCACAAGATGACTAAATTACAAAACTGGCTAATTTTCGGAAAAGGTTGTAAAGTAAATGCACATACCTAGAACTAAAATTTGGCCTTTCATTGAGTGTAGTCAGTAACAATTGTTAGGATTACTCATTATGATAAACATAGTTGGAGCATCATGACAGTGTTAGCCATTTCAACTAATCTACATGTAAATCTATTCAGATGTTCTTTCTCTCATCATTTCTTTTTAAAGAACCGTCTGGCCCCTGCTGCCCTTGTGTACTTTGGTTCAGACACACTTACAGGTTAGTAGTTTTATATGATGCAAGTCTAGCTATTGGTAGAGCAGCGTGCCTACACAGCCTGAGAGTTGTGCTCATAGTCTGAATACTGTTAAGTCTAACAGTTGTGAGTTTGACTCTGCGTTGGTTGGTCTACATTGTTATGTACTTGGCAAAGATTCACAATCCTCATTCCACTCAGGTGTAAATGGGTACCTGGCATTAGAGCTGGGGCAACCACCAATGTTATGGATTTCATTTGTAATAATGTGTCATTATATGTATAATATTAATTGATTTTTGTGCCATTGTGTTATGACATGTGTCATAAATCAGCAATGGCACTAAATTGGAAATAGACCAGAAAGAAGTGCCTGATGCTTAGCTTTGTGATAGAGACAAACGGCACAATAAACAGTCTCCTTACAGAATAAATTAATACATACACATCCCATTTTCATTTTTCATTTCCACTGTTTACAGTTTTGAACTGAAGTTTGTATTGTTTTCCAAATTGTAAATTAGCCAAAATCAGTGTTGCTTGCTTACTCTGTTCATGGCATCAAGGTTAGATGCTAATTTCAGTACTTCCCTAATGCCATTTCATGAAGAGGCAGCCATTGTATCCTTGAAAGTCCTTGATTATTGTGTCAGTAAATTGTGATTAGTGATACATTTTGTACTCTCACTGTACACAATGAATATATATATGAAGATTGTACATAAACTTGATTCAGTAATTACAAATGAAGATAAGTTTACTAGTATTGTCTATTTTCTGGATGGATCCTTCATACTGATGCTACTTTCTAGATGTACTTTACCTATCTGCTTGGATTATATGTTTGCATGTTTTCATTTGTATCATTTCTTGTATTTCTTTAGAGAAATTCCTGAGTGGAAATATGGCAGTGAAAAGCAGACTGGAGGCTGAAGCGCAAGTTACAAGAGTGTAAGTTATGCTTGACACAACAAGCACCATGTTTTCATTAGCATGTCCTTTCAGTCTGACTGATGTAGGTATTTGTAGTCTTCAGATGGTAAAAGCAGGAAGTACATCATTGGGTCATCAGCACCATATAAACTCTCTGTTGCAGCATACTTCTGTCAGTCAAAATTAGTTGAGCTTTGAGGAAATGGCAGGGGTTTGTCAATTGATCTTTAAAGTGCTAAGCATCTTCATAGTTGGGAAGTTTTAGCCATACTGCCATGTGAATTTGGTGATATTTGATTGTACCATAACTTCACTAGAGTTACTGAGCTTAAGTTGCAGTCTTTGAATCTGCATTCACCCTTTAGTTAGCTAGGTAGTACAATCAGCTGGGGCACTGGTAGGTCAGATTTGATTGGTTGTCTTCAACCCTGATATCATGAAATGGCATTTAGATACATCAACATAATCATTTTTAAGTGCACAAAAATACTTATGTAGGAAAGAATAAAAAACTTTAATACTTTCTGATTAAACGAGCCGTGTATGTTTTGAAAATTAGAATTGGGACTCAGGAATGAGCTTGGATACTTGTGAATGTACTAAACTATGAATGGTGCAAAATACCAACATGAATTTAAAGTTCATTTGCTACTTTGTCTCTACTCATTGAGTTACTTAATATGGGAGCCATGCTATGTTAATGCTTAGGAAAACAGAAAGCACTATGATTAGAAAGTTGTGACATTTTATGCTGATGTTATTGTTGATGCTTGCAGATTGCAACCACATGTTGATACCACATCTACAACAGATGGTACATATGCAGACGGTGGCTCTGCTTCAACATCCCAGGCAGGATCCTCAGGGATGGGCAGAAGGACAGCCCCTTCATCATCATCTTCATCATCATCAGCTTCATCTAGACTGCCTTCTGGTGCCCAGGTCCCCAAATGGCTCAAACTTGGTAAACTGTCATTTGTGTACTCAGATTGTGTCAAGTGTGAACAGTCTTATCTTGATCCATTCATGGTAATCATCTTCAGAATCATCGTGAAAAATGAAAATGAATATAGAAACTAAGCCACTATTGATCTCATAGGGGACTTTACAATGCTATATAGTGCTATGCATCACAATCTTAATGCATATGGAGACATAGACGTGCTGTTACACTGGCTTTTATTGGCTGATACATAATTTATTTTCGGCATAGAGATTATGAAGTATTCACTCTACTACTTTGCTGAAACCAGAAGTGAGCTTCATTTGAGTTCAGTTGACTATTTAAGATCAGCCTATACTAGGGTTCAGACATTCAGAGACTGAGTTCTTGACATGACTGTTTTGAGGGTGTTTCTATCACTTACATGCTTCTCTCTGTGAAATGAGTATTTGGCAAGAAGCAGTAAAAGGCACTGACACTAAATACCAGTAATCAGTTCCCATGATACAGTATGCACCTCTATTTCCTGCACTTCATAAATCTGGTCTATTTCCAATGGACTTGTTACAGTAAAGACTGATAGCCTCATTTTGGTGTAGAAGAGTAGCGTGACATACCTCATCATGAGGCACAATGTAACCAGGTTTTAGTCAGCGTAGGATTATATCACCTGCTTTGATAAAACATCAGTGTACTTTTCTTTATTCTAACAGGCAAGAAGTGAGCCTGTGGTGGTGGACTCGCCAAGCATTGTGATTCAGCTTACAGAACTTGCTGGATGAGTTATCTTGGTTTTAGAAATTTACTTTCATATCCACTGTAGAGATGGGAGAGGGCCTCTTATAATTTCACCATCTTATGTTTGTTTTCACTTTCAAGTTCAGTTTATACCTGGCCTATTCTTTTCATCGCAGCAGAGGAGTTAAAGAAATTTTCCTGTCAATTTGCCCATTCACAGACTCCAACCAAGAATATGCCTGCCAATTGTGCAGCGCTGGCAGTGTTGAAATACATTATGATCAAGGAATACAGCAATGTTACAGTCGCTTATATTTTCAAGTAATGGTGATAGTAGATTGAGAGAATACAACTGCAGTTGAACCTTTATGTTTATGGTAGGGAATGGGAGGGAGGAGGGCTTGACTGGTGCTGTTCAATATTAAATTCAAGTGCGATTTTGTATTACATGTGTGAGCACTTCCTGTCCAGTCTGTGTGTGATAACTAAAATGTTACAATCCTTGTTGAGTGTCCTGGGAGCAACCTGCAAGAAACTGCAGTTGTGAACTTTGGTGGACAAATATGGGTCTGTAGTTGTTACTTTGAAAGAATACATATTTTGGCTGTGAAATAAACTTTAAATCATCAGTAGTATGAATTACTATGGATGAGGTTATACGAACTGCTTTCTTCAACTGAATGAATTTAGCGAAGCTACTTATTCAGAGTATACATGAATGTGCTTATTGTGAAGAGCTTCTATATACAGCTAGTGTACATGTGAAACATTTTGCCAGTGCCAGTGCCAGTCCCAGTCCCAATCCCAAGTCCTATAAGTATTGTAAACATGGGAATGATTTTGTGCATCTTGTGACTTTAATAATTTTGCTTGAAATTATACTTTTGGTGGGTTTTGTCCTAAGGATACAGCATATCATTCAGTTTGACCATGCAGGTGGAGATACAGTATGTCCCTGAGGTTCACCATGCATGAAGAGATACAGTATGTCATTCAGTTTTACTGTGCATGAAGAGAGACAGTGTGTCATTCAGTTTTACTGTGCATGAAGAGATACAGTATGTCATTCACTTTTACTGTGTATGAAGAGATACAGTATGTCATTCAGTTTCACCATGCACAAATCTTTTGTTTCTTTATAGCCTGAACTGCCGTCATGGGAATAAGGGTTTTGTGAGATTTGATGCTTATGATGTGGAATTTAGATCTGGGAAAAATAAATCTTCAGGGATGAAACTCTGCATTAAATTTACCTAAATCTGTAATCCAAGGGTCAAGGGTTACAGAACATTTCCATACATCATCATCTGAGTACCACTACATGAACAAAAATTAAATTGGTTCTTTCAGTGAATACTGCCGAACTTCGAAAGTCTATGCACAAAATGGCCCCATTTGTTCAAAAATGTGCGAAAATGCAAATTTTCTCTGGGGCTTTGTCCCTTGATTTCTTCCATGGTGCTGTCCATGGACCACAGGTCTGGTTTAGAGTAAATACAGCATATGATCATTTCACCCATGTATTGTGTGCTGCCTAGAAAGTTTGTGGTAAGTAGATTATGGAGCTCCCAAAATGGAAACGGATGAACTTGTGGTGCTAAACAAAGGATGTTGGTAATCAGTCACAAAATCATGCACAAATGCCTTTCTCTTTAACTCTTTTGCATGTCTCGCTTTTATGCAGGGCTTGTGTCTTTCAATATTTTCATGGCTTGGAATGTCCTGAAATCTATAACTTTTTGAGTTAATTCTAACATGTCCTACAATGTATGTTGTATGTTAGGCTTATACCTTGAGCAAACAGTAGAAATGCAGTATAAATTATGCCTTGGTGCAAGGCGAAAGTATTTGAATTATTAAGGTGTGCTTGGTATTGAGGTCGACCTGAATAATGAAATGGTAGAAAAATAATGAATCCATGCCTCTGAAATTCATACTTTATAACAAGGTGTACTTAATAAACCAGTACTAATATTGAGGTTCCACTGTATGTTTCATGACCATGACCACAGGCATTGTTAAAACAAATTTTGTTTTCCAAGGAAAGGATCAGTATTTTAATTAATTTGTCATGTCTATCACAGGGACAAAACTGCTAATGCAAGTGTTTATTTTTACATAAATAGCATCCATTACGGGATGTTTATATAAAATTGCTTGACTAAACCCAAAATAGCTGTTGTTATTAAAGCAGTAAGCAAAGGAAATCACAATATTAAGGAGAAATCCTTATAAAGTGATATAGAGATTCCCTACAAATTACAGAGTTGAGAAGTGCTGTGAGCACTGTTTCTACATACTCTCTGCATCAATCTAGCGTCAAAGGACAGAAACTGGATGAATAGAGAAAACACCCCTTAGCAAGACTGAGTATGTGTTATTAAAAGTTGATTGTTGTTGGTGTTGATTGTTATATCAATATTGTGACTTTTTTTTAATGTGGACAGCAGGACAGCTGGCCATTGTTATGGATGCAATAAAACTCTAAGGTTGGTTATTGAGAATTTCTTATTACAGTATTTCTTTTACTTGAGAGAGAAAGAGAGAGAGAGAGAGGGTGTGTGCATGCGTGCATGTGTGTGTACGTGAGAGTGAGAGAGAGAATGAATAAGTGGGAGTGAGTGAGAGAGGTGTGTGTATGTGTGTGAGAGAGAGTGAGTGAATGAGAGAGAGTCTAGACGTGAAAATATAGAGTGGATGCTGGATAATCTATACAAAGTCATTGCATCACTGCAATAACCTTGTATCTGCATTTGGTTTTTTTTTTTTTTTTTGCTTACTTTTAGTTAGCTTTTTCACACATGCACATGTGTCAAAATCTTGAGGCTGTGCGCTGGATAGTTTTGCAGTTGCAAGAATGCCAAGTTTGGTACATGTGCGGTCGTGCATTGAAAAATGAAACCGCTTTTACCCTTTCCTGTTAAATTTTAAAATTGTAAGTTACAGAGTTATTGCACCCCTGGCAACTAAGTGATGTGTTAATGTGGGTTTCTGCTCTTCAAGGTTTTAGAAACCCGTTGGCAACAAAACCAGAACGTACGGAAACCACAAGAAAGAAAAATCGCCTGGTGCCTCAACTTATCAAGTAATCAACAGCACATGTGCTTGATTATCTCAGAAACTGTAACAACTACAAGAAAATAACCTGCTTGAAAAGAAACTATACAAACGTGCTAGACGTGTGCATCACTCGACTCAGGTGTAAATGAATACTTGTCTATAGAGCTGGGCGATCAGGGCGCTGCACCGCGAATGAGCACCAGCAACTTGTAATGCATACCCGTTACATGCATTTTCATATGTGACGTGTACTGTTCTTCATGTTTGTGTTATGTATGAATGAGATGTGTCACATTGTATGATATTGTAAACCAATTTCCCTAAGGAGTCAATAAAAATTTGTATTTCCATTTTTCGTTTTCATAATCCATACATTAAATAACGCATTGCATTAACCACAATCAAAACCACTAATGTTCTGAGAGCTTCCCATGGTTACTGTAGTGCGTTAACTAACCTAAGGATAGTGCATAGCCACTGGTGGGTGAGACGAGCACTATAGGGAAATACTTGGAGCAGTTTAGACAGAAAGTCCCTTCAATAATTCCGTTTACTTTGTGGGTAATTCCAGCCTGATCTGTCTAACATCTTCGACCGCAATCCAAAATTATGGCGCTACAGCCTTAGACAAATTCTGATCGATGAGCGTGGGTACTAACTAATCAACGCCCAAGTGCCCTCTGAAAGGAGCTGGGTGAAATTAAAACATCCAGTTCTATAGCAAAATCTAGAAGCTGGAAGAAAAAAACGAAGTTAAAAGACAAAATAAACAAAAGGGTTTCTCATAAGCTTAGAAAATGGGCAACTCGATCACAAGTACAAGCGTTAGGCGGTATCGATACGTAGTACTGGATGTTGGGTACGTTTGAGGCATCGGTTTCGTTGCTTACTCTCTCGTGAAGTTTGGAGTCTTAGCATATTAATAATAGACCTAACGTTATTTCGCATTCTTTATTCTCTCATCATTTCTATTCCGCCTCAAAGACAAAAAAAAAAAATGTGAGTCTCAGGGTTTTCAAGATATAAATTTTTACACCGCAATATCCCCTTCCCGCAAGACATAAATATATATATGGCCTCAAGCCTTCTTCCTGGCAGATCATGCAGGCTTCAGTACTAATATCATCTGATGTAACTTTTAAGGTAATTAAAGA
>JAWQUT010000011.1:3022956-3045521 GCA_033807755.1 Ellobium chinense | reverse complement strand
CACCCCCATTCCCTCTCCACCCCCATACAACGACACATAAATATTTTTCATCTGTTTTCTAGTAAAAGGAAAGTGTAGATTGCATTTTTATGCTGAAATTTTTCACTAAATGACAAGAATCGGCAATTTTGTTTAAACATGTTTTGCTAATGTGTACTTGGGTTTTCGCATTCTAATTTACCTTAACGGACAAATTTATTGACTGAAAATTTGAAGACACATTTTGTTTTAGTCGTTTTCATGCAGTAAATTATTCGGGGCAAAAAAAATATTCGATATGAGATCGATGCATTCAATGTGGTATCGGCCGGACAATAACAACTACCGCGAGGACTCACTCACCTGTCAATTATTGTGATGAGTCCGTCTACTCCCCACCTAGGCGCGTAGACAGTTGGAGAGCAAACTCGTGTCAGATGGACTTTGGTGGCAGATTGTTTCCACTGGCAGAGACATGGGCGTAGGTTTAGATCAGGAGGAGGAAGGGAAAGGAAATTGAGTATACATGTATTCATGTATATATGTCAGTATATCTACCTGGGGAGGAGAAATGAGGGCACACATTCTTATAGTCATCCCCAATTCAGGAATGTGGAGATAAAAAGTGTCTAATTTCGATGGAATCTGCTTTATCCACATGTACCTTCTACTTTGATACCGCGCTCGGCTGACCTCAAATGCCTCTTTGTTGTTGTTGTTTTTTTTTCTCTGTTTCTCTAGGACTGTCAAGAACTTAATTTTCTATTTGCAGGTATGAAGATGCCAATAGCACCTAGCATTTTGGCATGCAAGTTTACATGGCCCCTAAAACATTAGAAAACTGGCCATGAGGAAGGGGGAAAGGGGTCGAATTTGAATTTCAATGGCTTAGATAGGTGCAAATACATTTGTAGAATCAGAATAGGTGAGGTTTAGCCACTCAAGTAACTTCGTGGTTATTGCTAGGTGGGTAAGGTTACCCTTTTGTGTGAAAAGGCCTAAAATATTAGGTAGCCTGCTTCACTGCCTGAGTTCTCAAATAATCTAATTGGTTTAGATGCATTTTCTTTGTTGAGGAAGGGCTAAACAACATGTGTGGAGAGTATTTTGGCTTGGGACCCCTGGACAAGTAAAGGAAGGTGTAAAATCTTATATAGCCAACAGTGAAAACAAAAAAAAAAATTGACATCTTCATACCTGCGGTACTCCTCCGAGCTCGGGATTTTTCACAGGCCCATCCGCTCTCTGATGCCGACTGGAGAAGCCGCTAGACAGTGAACTTGGCTCTTACTTGTACCGACAGATGCGAAAAATAATGTCTAGGGTTAGAATCCCGTTAGAGCGGGTTTCACCGTGGATATTCTCGCGCGGTGTTTCAGAAGTATCCACTTTGACGGTGGCCCAAGTCTTGTCTCTGATGTAGCCATAAATACTGAAAAAGAACTCAAATAAAGATAAACACACGCTCTCTCGTTACCTGCGACTCCTGCATGACCAGTGGCCGTCGGCGTGATTCTTAGGTTAGTTAACGCACTGCTGTAACCACGGATAACTTCCAAAACATTAGCAATGTTCACTGTGGTTAACAAAATACGTTGACTAACGCATGAATTATGCATACGGCCTAAGGGGTGATATAAGCTGTAGGAGGACAAGTGGCCAGGNATTTTTTTTACTGTAATTACACAATTGCATCTTATCTTCCTTTCATAAATTCGAATCAAGCTCATCCGTCGAACCCCAGGCTAAAAAAGGACAAAGGAACCACTCTTGCGCAACGACACAGCTAATGGTACTATTAGCTCATCAGGCAGGACAAAGGAACCACTGGTTTAGAATCCCGTTAGAGCGGGTTTCACCTTGGATATTCTCGCGCGGTGTTTCAGAAGTATCCACTTTGACGGTGGCCCAAGTCTTGTCTCTGATGTAGCCATAAATACTGAAAAAGAACTCAAATAAAGATAAACACACGCTCTCTCGTTACCTGCGACTCCTGCATGACCAGTGGCCGTCGGCGTGATTCTTAGGTTAGTTAACGCACTGCTGTAACCACGGATAACTTCCAAAACATTAGCAATGTTCACTGTGGTTAACAAAATACGTTGACTAACGCATGAATTATGCATACGGCCTAAGGGGTGATATCCAAGCTGTAGGAGGACAAGTGGCCCGGTGTAAAATAAAGCATCAAAACCAAGCCTACGAACTATTTTAGTGCAGAGTAGTTTACTCAAACGCGAACCAAACAAAACAGGCACCATGCATGCATACAGTAGGCCTATCTCAATGAAAAGTGATTTGATCATACCTAATCATTTATCATACTTTCAATGAATCTGTCAGAGCAACTAATGTACGAGATATACACAAAACATGAAGTTATGATTTTGTTTTTCTTATCTTTGCATGTAGACTATAATCCATTATCAATCTGTCGGACAAGAAAAAGAATAATTTCATGCCCCTAAGAAGAATAGGTACAAGGATCGCGGCACGTTAAGGCATTCGAAAGTCTTCATTATGGTAAGTTGCTTCTTTGTCTTTCCCTTGACCATGTCGCTTACTGTAGGTATGAAGATGTCCATGTTTTGTTGTTATTGTTGTTGTTTTTTTTTCACTGTTGGCTGCATAAGGTTTTACACCTCTCGTTAACTTATCCAGGGGTCCCATGCCAAAATCCTTTCCACACATGTTCTTTAACTCTTCCTCCTAATTTTGACACAAAGAAAAATACCCCTAAACCAATTATATTATTTGAGACTCTTAGGCAGTGAATCGGGCCACTTGATATATTGAGCCTTTTCACACAGTAAACTGGTAGCCTTACCCAACCAGCAACAACCACAAAGTTTTTACCTGAGTGCCTAAACCTCACCTATTCTGAGTCTACAAATATATTTGCACCGAGCAATCTAAGCCTTTAAAATTCAAATCCAACCCTTTTCCCCCTTCCCTATGGCCAGTTTTCTTATTTTATAGGGACTATTTCAAATCGCACACCAAAAATGCCAGGTGCTTTTGGCATCTTCATACCTGAAAAGTCTACACTATAAAGTGTAGTTTTGATTGGTGGCCGCGATCCATTTTTCTTACGCAAAATGGTCGCTTTAAACAGATTTTTTTTTTTTTTTACACAGGTTCAGTTAGTTTGTGAGAGTTGTAGAGAAATATTTTTTGTTTCTTTCTGTTGGTTCCCATGAAATCATCTTGGTCACAGGCATGAGGCCGCCGTTTACTTTGTTTCGAGATCGACATCATGGTACATTGAGCAATCCCGTTTGTATTACGTCCACCCCAGCAGATAGCGTAGCGTGTGACAGTTGAGAAAGAGAGAGACAGAAAGAGAGAGAGAGAGAGAGAGAGAGAGAGAGAGAGGGAGAAGGAGAGAGAAAGAAAGAGAGAGAGAGAGAGAGAGAGAGAGAGAGAGAGAGAGAGAGAGAGAAAGGATATAATGTTAATTGCTTGTTAAGAATAATTATTGTTATCACAGTGTATTTGCTAATTAACAACAGATTGTTGTCTGAGCTCAAGAAAATTTTTGTTATTGCCATTGTTATTGTGACAGATAACTGTTCCTGTCACGTGCTGATTNAGAGAGAGAGAGAGAGAGAGAGAGAGAGAGAGAGAGAGAGAGAGAGAGAGAGAGAGAAAGGATAGAATGTTAATTGCTTGTTAAGAATAATTATTGTTATTACAGTGTATTTGCTAATTAACAACAGATTGTTGTCTGAGCTCAAGAATTTTTTTGTTATTGCCATTGTTATTGTGACAGATAACTGTTCCTGTCACGTGCTGATTCCACATCTTCCGTTTTCTTCCCTGCCGTCGACTTTGTCTGCGTGGCCCTTTTTTTCACCTTCCAGAGTTTGAACCTACCCTTTCTTTGAACATCAAGCCGCGTTTCTTCACCCTGGGAATGGTCGTTAATGGCGGGGAGTAGGATGGCACATTAAAAAAAACAAACTCTCTTAATCTCAGGAAATCAGTAAACAACTTTAACGAGGCTACAGATTAACCAGCTGGTGGTCATTTTACAGTGCTTTTTACGGGCAGCGTGGTTTGTAAATGAAGACTGTCAAGTCTAAACTTTGTGTGATCGACTCTTGGGTCGGATGGTTTACGTTATGGTGTTCTTGGGAAAGACACATCACTACTCTCAGGTGTAATTACTTTAGAGCTAGGGAGGAGGGAAGAAGCGTGCATCGTGGAAGCCAGCAATGATTTTGTTATGACTGTGTTTCATTTGTGATATTGTGTATTTACAGATATGATGTGTACTAGTCTATGTTTTTGTATTATGAATCAGATGTATAACATTATATGGCATTATGCACCAATTTCTCTAAGGAGCAAACAAAAATCCTATTTTCAATTTCCATTTTTCTTAAGTTTCACAATATTTGGGACTTGAGAAACGGCGTTTGCGATAGTCGCGATACAGAAATTCAGCATACAGAAATGTAAGCGGTCGACCCTAAAATTCAGTCGCCTGAGCAGATGGCCGCCAATATCACATTTGACGGTATTACAGCATTCTTTAAGAACCAGAAATCTTTATATCAATTTCAACAAAAAAATCTTATCTGAAAGGATATTGATCTCGGCAAAGTCTTGATGCATCAGCAGATGAACTCCAGTTGCATCATACTTTTAATGGAATCGATGCGGTCAAACAATAAAGTCCGAAATAAAACAGACTGTTTTCAACAACAAATAAATCAGATGGTCTTGAAAACACCTGCCTCATTAATTTGGCCACAACGATGCCCACGAGACAAAGGTTGTTATACTTTATTTCTATCAGTTATTACAATAGTGAGTCTATGCTATTAAGCCCATATTATGAGCACATTGTTTTATGTGGGACAAAAATGCTTACGTCTAATTTTTATGATAGATACTCCAAAGCCAATGTTCCACGTATAAAAAATGCTATACAGTAGGCCTATATGATTTCTACCGCTGACGGTATGCTTTACGCAAAATAAAGCTTCGTTGCAGTTTTCTGCATTGAAGGTTAAGTTATTTCCTAAACTCAGTTTACTCAAAATAGCACTTTCTGGACATCAAAACATATCTGCTTCTCAAGGGACAATTCTCGTCGTTCAGTATCCTTTCCTCGCTCAAAGGATTTCCTGAATCTCCACCATGCTGGGATATCAGTTGGACACACTGGAAACAGGGATCTGAAGTGCCAGAGGCAATATCTGATCTTTTTCATAGAGCCTAATAAGCTCAGCGAGGCAACGAACGGGGTTAGACTCGATAATTTATTTTCTCATTAAGCATCATAGCTGGAAGTGAAAGATAACCCAGCAGGCCTTTGGCAACGTACAGTCGATGTCGTTTTATCGCATTTTCAAGGGAGCATTGGAAAATGTTGCGTTGCTTAAAAGGAAGGCGCCTTTAGATAGCGCTGCTTGTTGTCGACTTTTAGTGTTGATTTTTTTTTTCTTGCAGAATGGTGCATTTAACAGAAAGATATTATGATTGAGTGAAGTCGATCAAATGTAAGATGATTCCTGTCACAATTTTTGATGGGGGATTTAAAACAGAATCCACCAGAATACATGCATGATAGATTTACACCGTAAACGACCTCAAAAAGAAAGCGCAGTATACAGTTACTTTTCCCCCTGTTTACACTGTATAACTTATTAGGCAAAATAGACCATGGGATGGTGAGAACTGGACGCATAGAAATAAAAGCATTCATGACAACACAGCCATTAAGTTGATGGCTCAAAGCGATCAAGTCTAACATGTCAAGAGTCGACAGAATCAGCAAAGGGAGCCCTGCAATTGCAGGACATGGACTGTATGTACTATATTTGGCTGTTCAAATGCACAAGGCTGACAGAACTGGATAGGTCAGCTCAATCGGGTTACTTCTTTTTGGTGCCAGTAATAAGAACTGAAGAAAGAGAGCGGATAAGAGCTCAAAAAGAGAATTGCAGACGATTCTGGATTAAGGCGATCAATATAAAATACATGATAGATGAAATAATAAAATGTCATGTTGTGGCACCGTCCAAGACTCTCCCCGTAATATTTTGAAAAAAAAGGTTAGGGGCAGGGTTAGCGTTTGTTCAAGTTAGGCAAGAAAAAGCACCTTATGGACAGTGCCTAACCAAAATCATCGTCTAAAAACTCCCTCATAAATGCTTTCATTAGACATCAAAATCGCAGACATTTGGCTCCTCCTTTATCCGTTCTAAAGAGGAAAGAAATTACTCACTGGAACCAGTTGCTGGAAAAATTTTGCGAGCTGCTTACGTACGAGTGGCAAGGTCAAGCTATCGATTTGGCAGTCACTCAGTTTACGAGAGAGAATTCTTCCCTTTCGAAAAATTGTAAAACTCGTAAGTAAAAATTGAGACTGATGTTTTCTAGCTAATTTTGTATCAATCTTCCTGTAAATTTACAGTAATGGATTGCTAGCTGTCTAGCTTGCACATAATTGTAAGTACATCACTGTCGTCCCATGTCGGCCGCTCTAAGTAGTCATGTGGGATTTTCATGTGAAATTCACGTATTTCATACTCAAAGGATTCACGTGGGAAACATGTTAGCCAATTGACCATACAGGTGACTGTCTCAATAGAACGCTAATTACAAGTTTACAAAATGACGATAATATTATAATGACAACGTCGTCAATATTTGAATACTAATTTATAGCATTTTAATCGTCGGTGTCGTCAGTCAGTCTGCGCAGTAATTTTAATGTTGCGGTTTATAAGTTCATATCCAGGCTTATGCCCGCTCACAGTACTTCCCACTGTCACTCTAGAACTTTCTCAACTCCCTGGGAGCATACAGTGCCGCTGTCATTTACAGGGGCTGATCACTAGCATTCTGACAAAATCTTCCACTGCCTATAACCAGGTATCCATTTTACAGACAGGTAAACTGAGAAAAATGTGAATAAAATGTTTTCCCAAGGCATTTAAAATATGATCATGGTCGGGAATCGAACCCACGATATTTAGATCTTGAGTCCAACGCTGTAACCATTTGGCCATGCTGCGATTTTGTTTTCCCTTTCCTTCTTTCATGTTTCTTCTTCGTCTCACATCATTATGTCTAAAAGTAATATTAATCTAGACCTACCACATCAATCCTACCTGTAGCTGGTCCTACGCGTGCTCTAAAGTGAATGTCTCTGTATATTTTGTTTGTTTGTTGTTGTTGTTGTTTTCCGCAGATCTATCGTTATGAAGAAAACACCAGTGTTCGATTCCTTTAATTACATTGAAATACGTGAATGCACTTAACAGTGTTAATGGAGTGAAATCCAGTCCTTCAACGCACTTTCAGTGCTAGTGACACAAGTCTGCTCAGCAGTGTTTGAAATAACTACACAGAAGGACCCTTCTGCATTAATTAAAGTCAGAAATGAATTCAGGCCTCTGCAACAGCACAATATAGTGAAGTCATTCACAAGGACGCCAACAATTTGTAGATTCGCTTTTCTTCTCAAAGTGCTTGCTAACAATAATCGTTGTACTGAATCTTATCAGCCGAACAGCTTTGATTGTGCATGCTTTGCTAAGGAATGAGGGAGTTTTAGGTGCAGAACGAAATTCTTTAAGCACAGTTAACTTATCTTCTGCGCTATCGGAAATGACACTGATCTGTTCACAGTGCTATGTATGAATTTGCTGAACAGCTGAGACAAAATTACGACATAATCCATGTTATTTCCCCTATCAAGGACGTTTATTTATAATCTCCTTGCATCTTGTTGTTTCCCTGAAGCGGTAGGGAGGGTGAGGGGGTATATTTTTACACAGTGCAAGCCGCGAGCCTTTTGTTTTTTTGTTTGTTGTTTTTTTTTTTTAACAGATAATGATGGTCGGAGACAATTATGTCCGACGCTTACTGGGCCCACCAAGTGGTGCCATCAAGCGGCTGGAAACAGCTCGCTCTAAGCCTACTGCCATCCTGGCGTGTTAAATGCAATTACCTGCTTCGGTGATCAGTCGACGTGTTCTCAACGAAACATACGCATACTTACAACTACGCCGAAGTAAACGCTGTTGTGGTGACCTCATAAAACCCCATACAGATGTCATCTCGACACTCCTAAACATTCTGTAAACTAATGGTTTGGGTGTAACCATCACAGAATATCAGGTTTCAAGACTCCCGAGAGATTCATTAGGGCACCGTTCTGCCACACCAAGTGCCAACTTGGACAGAAGAAATGTTAGGATAACGGAACATTCCACATTTACGCAGTATCCTTAGCCATATTTATTAGACTAGATCAAGATTTAGACCAGTCAAAATTTAAAAAGCATAACCCACCGAAACGTGAGGTTTCTTCTGTCTTCTTGTCTTAGCAGATTAATGTCTAGTCTACAATATTCGATTCCCGACCACAGTCACGTTGTATGTACCTTGGGCAAACATTTAAGTCACATTTTCCTCAGTCCACCCGTTTGTAAAATGGGTACCTGGCTATAGCAGTGAAAAATATTGTCAACATGCTAGTGGCCTGCGCCTGCAAATGGCAACGGCATTGTATGCACCTCAGGAAGGTGAGAATGTTTTAGAGTGATCAGTGTGTGAAGTCACGTGAGCGGGCATTAGCCTGGATACGAGACTTATACACCACATTATTATATTATTTATTATATTATTATTTTTCCTGCGTTACATTTAACAACATGATGATTGATTCATCTACTCTGCAGGAGTGGACAAGTCTATTTCAAGTATGTTGATAGGCCTACTTTTTTCCTCTCTGCGTAATCTCTCAACGAACTTTTGATTGATTTTTACATGCAAGGCCATAATCTCATGTATACCTAAATATACACACTCTTTGCTTTGACAGAACAACGTTTTGCTAATGACAACTTTCTAATTACCGAAAAAAAAAATTCAACGAAGGAAAACATAACATTTTACGAAAATGGGAACGAGACTGGCATATGTCAAATTATGCGCATTTACAACAAACATCAAAACATTCTCTCGGACTATTACGTTCACAGCGAAAAACCAGGGGAAGCGAATCTTGCTTGATATCCGGAAGTAACATTAGACAGAAACTCACTTGAAACTATACAGAACATATAGCACGAAAGCAAACATCATCTTAACGTTTGTTTTGCTTTTGTGAAGGAACATCCACAGCTGCGATAGTAAACTCGAAGTGAAGTGACCCAGTACGTTTGAGAGGCCCATTCTGGGTTACCGCTGCAGTGTCTGGAACCTCCACTACCGAACAAATCAATGCATGTGTAGATACATTTTTAATTGGAAAGCTGAGAAGGGTCGAACGCTTCCTCAAAAATGACCACTTAGAGATAAAATGTATAAACAGATTGTTGAAAGAACTGGAGTGACACCACCCGAAAATCGAAGAGCAAAGAAGAGAGTGAAAATCGAACAAAAAAGTAGAGATGGAAATACTTACATCCCCATGAACCATTTAATTACACAAGAAGAAATAGCAGGAGGGGTAATAATATACAGTATAAAAGTTCCAAGCTCAAGAGTTATTGTACATCTGCACTCTTGAACAGTTTTTGACAAGTCAAAATATTACGCAACTTTAAAGTAGTCTTTGTGACTAAATTGCGTGTCTGCTTCATACATAAGATCACAATCACATATTAAGTTGCAGTCTTTAACTTTTTTAAATAATGTCCCCATTTACATGAGTACCACGTTGTTGCTCACTTTTCTCCAGTAGTTTAAGAGTTAGGGGGCGACATTGCGCAATCAAGGAATCGTTTAACAGACGACTGGACTTAACGAGAAGTAGAAGAAGAAAACAACAACAGCAGCCATAGATCCATCATATAGTTTTGTTCCTGTTTATATGAACAGTGAGCAATTGCTTTCGTTTTCAAAATATCGAAAATAAATAACGTTTAAACCAAATGCACCCATAGACTTAAAACCAGGATAAGGACTGAGCCACGTAAAGTCACGCCGACCTATGGCGTCTAATTCTTAATGTATTGTATTGATAAAGTTTTGTTAAAGGCTACACATTTTCTCATCTTTTACGGTAATGGATTAATGAATCTTATCTTATACGATAATGAATAATCTTATACTTTACGATAAAGAAATGAAGCTGATGCACTGCTCAAGTCACATCCTCTAGATTAAAACTGAAGTGGAAAGCAAACAGCTTATAGCTCATCAACCGAATGGCTTAGTTTTGGAGAAACCTTGCTGATGCCACAAATCCGGAAATGTGCGTTTTCCCCTTGTGTGTCCTGGGTCCCAAGACCGGAAGGGAAAAAAGTCCTTACGGTTTGTTTTTTTTCGGATCTCTGTGACAGTAGTTTGTGATTACATGGATTTCAACATTTTGTGCATTTTTTTTTTTGATGTAAGAGCCAAGAATAACGAACGCATTATGCACGAGAAATTCGAGTCTGTGACTATAGTTTGTGATTATCTGGGTTTCAACATCTTGTGCATTTTATAAAAATTTATAATGTTAGAGACAAGAAAAACGAAAGCAATGAAGCTCACCTGCCTTGTGCTGGAGAAATTCCGTGGACCAGGATTGCCTAAAGACACCCCGAAGTAAGAAATCATCGACAACCCTGTTAGTCTCGTTCTAAATGTGAGACCTTAAGAGTATATGCCATACAGACAGGGGCGGAGTTCTTGCACAAGTACTGTGAGCCCAACTGCTTTCTTTATAGGTGTAAAATGTGGTCCTACCTGGATTACATTCATGTCATGCCACTGGAAAAGAATCATGGCCAGTTACTAAGGCTTGAGGGATGAGTAGAAGCTATAGACTCAAAATCTTGCGGGTCCGCAATAGTTGAACCTCATATTCTTCGAATGTGAATATCGAATTGCGAATCTGGTCTTTAGAGCAGTATCCGTAGTCTGAGTTTGTTGGAACATGACCTATGAATTTGTAAACGACGGATTCGAATCTCGAATACTGGATCAATTGAAATTGAATCTTGACTGAATGATTCAAAGAGCACGTATTTTGTATTCAAAGGTGCTAACTCACTGTGGTATTCTGCCCCTGGAGCTGCTTGCGCTGCGTTCTGAACGGCCTACTCGAGATCTTTGCTCTATCCAACAGCCGAAGGATCTTTTATGCACGCTACCAACGGAATGATGGATTGATCGTCTGATATGATACAGCCTAATGCATTATGGGTCAGGGGTGTGAAAACCACGGGAGGAATCCCAGAAGAACTCATCAGGTCTGTACTGATTAGGGACAAACTCGATCTGGGTGTCCTTGGCCTGGGGGATCACGCAGTGTGCACTATAATCACTGTGCCAAAAAATCCCGGCTCAGTTACCTCATTTGGAAGGAATAAAATGCATGAGATGGTGACGCTCTTTACGTGTGAGCTGATAAGTAGTTGAGCAACGCAAAGGGTCCACAAGGCACCCCCAACCGATTACAACGCCATCAGGTCTAGATTTTCCTGATTCTCTCAGACCCAGTCTGGATTCCTCTAAATCTTTTAAAAATGGAATGGAATGGAAGAGAATGGTGGAATGGAATGGAATGGAATGGAATGGAATGGAACGAGTGACTTCAATCAAGCAAAGAAAAAAAAAAGTAGACCTGACCTACGCTTCTCTCCTGTTTCAAAATAAATTGGTTGTCCTTCAGTAATTCATCCGATGCAGTTAGTCCATATAAACTCGTTTAAGCAAAATGGGAAATTTCTAAACACGGTGACCTTACCCTTCAGCCTCGAATGAATAACGATCTTGAATGTTTCACAACAGGCTTGTTTCGCATCAAGGCAGTTGATGGGCTGCACACGGTCGTTATACGATGTAATCCTCAGATTTGTTTAGCCGCCAGGGACCTAACTCTCCCTCCTCCTCCCCCCTCTCCGCGGTATCTCGCACTAAGTTGATTCTGGTAAGGTGAAGGGGAATCGGGGCCACTGCCACATCTTGATGACCAGATGACGTGCCTGGGAATCAGACTGTAAGATGCAAGTACTCTGCTTCTGTGGTATCATGTTACTATTAAGTAAATGTATTGGCGAAAATATTTTCTGATGTGTTCGGTTGTAATATGCATAATTGTATAACATTAAGAGACTGTAGGAATTTAATATGAAACATAAGTCATAATTGAGATTGGTAGCATGGCCGTGTGATTTGTGAGTCGTATTCAGAAATTGAAAACTGCGTTTGACCCGCGGGCTGGGTGGTTGAAGTTGTAGTGTCCTTGAGAATGCCATTTCACTTCCATTTCCCGTCTGAGCTCGAGTGTAAAGGCTTTAGAGNGGAGGGGTGGGATCAGGGCGCTGCATCGCTCGCGACCGGCAATGACTTTGTTATGTATTTCATTTACAGGATTACGTGTTTACATAATATATTATGATGTGCATTGTCCTATGTGTTTGTATTGTGGGTGAGATGTATAACAATGAATGACATTGTAAATCAGTTAGTATGAGATGTATAACAATGAATGACATTGTAAATCAGTTTCCCTACCGGGTGAATAAAAGTCGTAGCTTCATTTTGTTTTCATTTTTCATTGTTCACCCACTGGAGACGCTTACCTCACTGAAGACAGACGACATATTACTATAGATACATTCTCTACCACGCAGCGCCGGAGGATAACAGAATGCTTTGACGTCATCTTTCTGGCATCAGGTAAAGTTCTAATTATGGAAAAAACTATATCTTGCATTTTCACTGGGCCAGTTCAGCTCTTTTATGCTTTATGTGATTGACTGTTATTGTAAAGTATATGATTCCATGTGATTTGAAAATTGGCTAGTTTTAAGAAGGTGGTGGCATGTGACTGTACAGGGGTAGGCTTGTCTGAGTTATTTTGCTGTTTTGTTGCTGCGCGTTAGCTGTAGCGGGGAAGTGTGCGCACCTTCGAGACGTTAGTTAGAAATTTGACATCTTTTGCGTACACCGGAAGTGAGATTTCGGCAAAATTGCGACCACCATCAAAGATTTCAAATTTGTTAGTGGAACTTTTCATCATTGGGCTTGTATCGGAGAAGGATGTGACAAGAATCAACGGTGGTATGTGTGCTAATGAATGGGGCAAAGATACAAATATAGCACAATACCATTCGCAAATCAGAACACCTCTAGCATTTTCTGCATTATTCGCAGCCATCTTGGCTTACTTAAAGACTGATACTTCCGTTGCTTAGAACCTCCGATGGACTGTCCACACAGAGTAATAGGATCGCTTCTTCCGCACACCTGCATGGACCAAGCAAACGCAGCCCATGTGGCGGAGAAAAGCGCAGCGAAGACTGACAACAGTTTACAAAATCGTAACAGTATGTCTTGTGTTGGTGTGAAGCACGTTGATTTTGAGCTATCGCACAGACCGGGTTGCGGTCATAGAGACATACAGCCACGCCGTGGAAGCACCTATATCCGGAAACAAAACTTTTGTTTTTCTCATTTTGTATGCACAAAACAGAAGTGAACTCATTAGAAAGAAGGACCAAACAAAGGTCAGACAGGACTGTCATTTGAGTATTCTCCAGAGTGACTGATCTGGATTATTCACGAAATCCCGCAAAGTGCATGACTGGGCTATTAAAGACACGGTCCCAGACGACAGAAAATGAAAGGACTTTCTCAAATATTAGAGCAGGACCGTCGTGACCTGAGCAATTTGATAATCCACCCCCGTCCATTCCACTGCTACAGTATAGTTTCTACTTGTTAGTTTGCAGTGGCGAAGATATGAGCAGCCCATGTCTCCCGCAAAGTCTTTACCCTTTTGGATACCCATTCCTCCACTGCGCCCAAATGTCTCCTATGACTAATAATATCAGTATACTAGCTGAGGATATGAGTGCCCCCTTCAACACCACTGNACAGTATAGTTTCTACTTGTTAGTTTGCAGTGGCGAAGATATGAGCAGCCCATGTCTCCCGCAAAGTCTTTACCCTTTTGGATGCCCATTCCTCCACTGCGCCCTTAATGTCTCCTATGACTAATAATATCAGTATGCTAGCTGAGGATATGAGTGCCCCCTTCAACACCACTGTGTCCCCTATTGCCCCCCCTCCCCNCCCGCCCACCTCCTCCATGCCCAGCTTGGCAACGCCTCTGCCAATCATACGGCTGTGGGTCAGCTAGGCATATGGCTAGTCTGGCTCCAAGGGATCACGCTGAACCGATCTTAGTCAATGTTATGTCAGTAACAAGATCTTAAGTATGGCTAGTCAATAAGAGACTTAATTACCACGCCCCCGTAATGAAGCAGCCTCCTGATTAGGTAAAAGGCGTACACAATTCTTAACTGCCTTTAAGGGACTTAAGACTGCCGGCAGGAAGAGAGACATCCAATCACCAGTAAATCCAGTAGCTATATATAGGGCATTGGTTGCACATCTCGTAACTGCCCTATGGAGCTCCGGTCACAGAGTGAATAATGACTGGCCGCAGACTGCTGCAAGAAGAGAGACATCTAATCACCAATGCACCAATCACCAGTGATTGTGACGGGAACATTGGTTGCACATGTCGTGACTGCCTCCTGAAACTCTGGTCATAGAGTCAATAGTGACTGACCTCAGACTGCAGGCAGGAAGAGCGACATCCAATCATTAGTTCACCAGTAGCTGTGATTAGGGCATTGTTTGCACATCTCGTAACTGCCTTATGGAACTTCTGTCTTAGAGTCAATAATGACTGACCCCAGACTGCTGGCAGGAAGAGAGACATCCAGTCATCAGTTCACCAGTAGCTGTAATTGGGGCATTGGTTGCACATCTCGTAACTGCCTTATGGAACTTCTGTCATAGAGTCAATAGTGACCGACCCCAGACTGCTGGCAGGAAGAGAGACATCCAGTCATCAGTTCACCAGTAGCAGTAATTGGGGCATTGGTTGCAGTCTTTGGCCGGGTTCACGCGCAGGGTTTTAACAGTTCACTCACGAAATCTTCATTAAATTAGCCTTGCATGCATATTCTCTACCTACGAATAGATTAAACATATGAGTGACGCAGGGACGTAGCGCGGGGGTCGAAACCAGGCAGGGAAACTCAAACTTGCATAGTGCTAGGCGAACAGTTGTCTCTTTACCTCAACGTCACTCTACATACACATTAAGTAAAGACGCGGTATCATGCATGAAAACAAAGTAGTATCATATAGCAAAGATTTGTTTTACCATCTAAACCAGGAATGCTGTATAATAACAAGGCAATATCAAACAATAACAATGGCAACAATAATAACAATGGTACCAGCAACCATTTTGACCTATTGTTTACACCTTACAGACTAGGAGGGCATGTGGGGAAAATAATTAAGGACGGTGTCGAAGGAAAAGGACAATTCTTTCATCAACTTTCTTCCGCAGCAAAGAACATTAGACATTTTTAAAAAATTTTAGGTGTCTGGCTTACCTCATAATTGAGAGTTTCTTTTATTCGTCGCATGTCGCAGACAAACAGCCAAGTATACTAGCAGTTTCATTAAATCCATCTTGCCAAAAATGATACAGTTTCAGGGTATAGATCTAGATAGACTAGACTTTAGACCCAGATCTATCTGTCTAGCCCATGAGCACCGAGACAAGAAAACACACAGGCAGTAGCTAATCCACACGACCCAATTCCAAGTCGGTGAATAAAAATAGGGGAAGTCATTCATCTAACTTCTTTCTTTACGGCCTAGTTTCTCTTCCGTAGGCATTTAGAATTTTGCCTAGGCCTACAGGCATGGAAATTCTAACACTGCTCGCTGATGTTGCTGAGGCTCGATCTGGGTTAAAGTATTGATTTGTCGCATAATAATATAGTAGAAGAGGAACGCTGCCGGCGAGTTAACTTATGTAGTCAAAATCCAAAACGACTACGGTACTTGGCTAGCTAAACTGGGCTGCGCTTGGGGCTCAGTCAGGGTGCAAGTACCGTTGTTGTGATAAACATTTCAAGCGATTTGTGCAGCGTTTTTTTTTCCTGCTTTTTGGAGGTGGTTGAGGCTTAGTATGTTACAAGGCGGCGAATTAATTATGGGCTATGAGCACTGGCATTTATTTCAATAGTTTTGGGTAGTTTGTTTTTGTGAACATTTTATGAGGCATTCTTTTTCGAAGCGGTAGTTAATGACTATTTGACTACCATTAGTACGCTACGCCCCTGGAGTGACGAAGACTAAGAGTCTGCGCGTGTATTCCTGTGGAGATCACCGCGCCTCCAGATAAAAATGAGCTTCTCAGATAAGGAGATGGCGTATATAGATTTTGCACGGCGACGTGAGAAATGATCAAATCAAAGACGTTGTTATGCAATAAAATGATGGTCATTAAGAAAATAAAACAGACATGACATATCTACTTTGACAAGGACAATGAAATGGAGATAAATTCGTTACTTACAGCGTTGTGTAGCTGTGACTGCAAAGTCAGAGAGGCATTCTCCTTTCACTGGACACCTACCTCATTGTTCTTGCTGACTCGGAAACTCCTGCAATTTTTTTTTTTTTTATGTAGGCAATATGTCCAGTTCCACTAAGAGTTTGGTTTAGGGTTATGGGCAGGGTTAAAGGTGGAAAGTAAAGAAGCAAAAGCAAACTTGGGACAGTATTCAGATATTATCGTTGTCTACGGACTCTCTCGTGTGTGCTTTCTCTTTTCTAATCTATCCCCTAACCCTAAGCCACGGTCTAGGCGAGAGTGTCCTGTATTATTGCCAACCCAATCAAACAGTCAAGTGTATGCGGTGCCACTGCCAGATAGCTTTATCATGCCTTATATTAAAATCTAAGTTATACATGATTTAATGGCAATGTCATGGGACTTTACCAAGAGCTTATACTGATAGTTAGGTACAGGAGTCCTGTGCAAAAATGCAACCCTCCACTGGCGGAAGGGATAGCGTATAGTGTTCATATATGCAAATTCTCCATTACAAGTCCTAACGCAACAATCACATTATCAACTCGACTCTTAAATCGAGTCAAATTCAATTAAGCCTCGACTTTACTCTCTCCGACTCGAATACACTTCAAAACGACTCGAATTGTTTGTGACTTCAAGGTGACTTGACCCAGCTTTGACGCTGGCAGAACGAAACTTCTGCTTAAAAAAAAGAATGAAATTTAGGGCACACTCAGGCTGTTGTCACGTGGCACGTACACTTAGCAATATAATAAATCATGCTAAACCCATCTCCCACCTAGTCAGCTATGTCAGCTTGGCAATAGGTTATTGCAGCACTAGCTTCACATCTAATTGCACGGAGACACGAAAATCGATTATTTCAACCGTACATTAGACAATGTACTTTGGTGGCGAAAATGAATTTCACTAAGCGCACGGATACATAGAATGGCTAATTTTACTAAAATTGACCCTCTTACATCCTTTAAGGTGACGCTCTAGATGTTTAGGTATACTTCACGTTTTTTTCTTTATGTCCATTGTAACTTTAAATATTATTAGCATATCTGTTTCATAATTCCATTCATCAAAATTCAACCCTCGGCTTACCACAAGTATTTAGCCCTATCATGCGTAATCTGGCACTCCAAATCTGGTGGAGAAATGGATATTAGGTCTTTGAACTTTGTATGCGTAAAGAATAATAAATGCGACCATCGGCTGGGACAAAAACTTGCACAAAGAGTATTTTGTTTTGTTAATTTCAAGAAGTTCCTGATATAACTGTTTACTTGGCATCACTTTGAAATTTTATAAAAGTAGTTATGATTTCCTATACAATATAATGCAAGCAGGGGCGTAGCGCGGGGGTCGAAACCAGGTAGGCAAACTCAAACTCGCATAGTGCTAGGCGAAAGGTTGTCTTTTTACCTCAACGTCACTCTACATACACTTTAAGTAGAGACGCGGTATCATGCATCACACAAAGTAGTATTATATAGCAAAGATTTGCTTTACCATCTAAACCAGGAATGCTGCACAATAACAAGGCAATATCAAGCAACAACAACGGCAACAATAACAACCGTTTTGACCTATTGTTTACTCCTTACAGATTGGGTAGGGGGGTGAAGGGGCATGTGGGGAAAATAATTAAGGACGGTGTCGAAGAAAAAGGATAATTCTTTCATCAACTTTCTTCCGCAGCAAAGAACATTAGACATTTTTTTTTCTTAATTTTAGGTGTCTGGCTTACCTCATAATTGTGAGTGTCTTTTATTCGTCGCATGTCGCAGGCAAACAGCCAAGTATATTCGCAGTTTAAATTAAATCCATCTTGCCCAAAATGATACAATTTCAGGGTATAGATCTAGACTTTAGACCTAAATCTATCTAGTCTAACCTATGAGCACCAAAACAAGAAAACACACAAGCAGTAGCTAATCAACACGACCCAGTTCCAAGTCGGTGAATGAAAACAGGGAAAGTCATTCATCTAACTTCTTTCTTTACGGCCTCGTTTCTCTTCGTTAGGCATTTAGAAGTTTGCCTACAGGCATGGAAATTCTAACACTGCTCGTGGATGTTGCTGAGGCTCAGTCTGGGTTAGAGTGCTGATTTTGTCGCATAATATAGTAGAAGAGGAGCTGCCGGTGAGTTAACTTATGTAGTCAAAATCCAAATTGACTACTTGGCTAGCTAAACTGGGCTGCGCTTGGGGCTCAGTCGGGGTGCGAGTTCTATTGTTGTGATAAACATTTCAAGCGATTTGTGCTGCGTTTTTTTCTGCATTTTGGAGGTGTTTGAGGCTTAGTATGTTACAAGGCGGAGAATTAATAATGGGCTATGAGCACTGACACTTATTTCAATACTTTTTGGTAGTTTGTTTTTGTAAACATTTTATGAGGCCTTTTATTTTCTAAGCGGTAGTCAATGACTATTTGACTACCATTACGCTACGCCCCTGAATGCAAGCACAAGCCACTGCGGTTAATGGTGTATTCATAATTGGCTCTCCGACTTAAAAGCTTAATACCAGAAAAAGCCCGAAGAGCTTTTCGCCCAGAGTGTGGTTTTAGTGTTACCGTTCTTTTACATTGGAAGAAAATGACCTATTCGTTGTTATCATGTCGTCATGCTATTGTGGTAAGACTTATGAGACGAAGCTCATTTTGGTTCAGTCGCCCGAGGCGGACGGCAAGATTTGTTTGCGAATAGACCGTTCATATTAACTCAACTCCAATGACGCTCACTTCCGGTTTAATGTAATAGTTTGATTGCGTCATCAATTCTTGCATCCGAAAATTAAAGATGGGTCCGTCATTAAGAATCAATGTAACAGACCATACTTGATTAGTCAACTACAATGACGCTCACTTCTGGTTCGGCAGTATAATAGTTTGATTGCGTCGTCAAGTCTCTCATCCGAAAATAAATTATTGATCAGTCAGTTAGAATCAATTAAATAGACCACCACTTGATTAGTGAATCCAACGGAACTCACGAAGAATACAACACACAACGCTGTAAACGAAACCCATGGGATCAAAGATATATGTTCGGTTGAAACAGAGTTTGCTGATTAAACAAAGCTTGAGTTTAAACCGAGAAGTCTACAAAGAGGAAAATAAACGGGACTTTTTGTTTCCTTTCGTTTTAGCGGTGCTTTCGGCTTAACCGTTTTCATTTTAACCGTTGTCTATTGCAGCAGTGTCTTCGAGTCTCGCTTCCGAAAGTGAAAGTCGCATCAGCCAGCAAAAGCCGAAGTAAGAAACCATATTAGCCAGTCATAATCCTCTGACATTGGTGAAGTGGAAATATGACACCGTAGCAGCAGCAGCAACAACAACAACAACAACAACAACAACAACAACAACAACAACAACAACAACAACACAATTATAACTTTACAGGGTTTTACCTTTGTGATCCTGGTCACACGAATGCAGCGGGCGCATGCTCGCACGCGCGTGCACACACACACACACACACACACACACACACACACACACACACACACACACACAAGGTGTCATGGGCTGAACCAAACACCATAACCCTTCCTCTCAGAATAATTTTGTTTTTTTTCAGATTCTACCAAGTTCATGTGTACTTTTGAGAGTGATGCGTAGTTTGCAGGAAAATCGACTCATTCGACTGGTAAGCATCACAGATTCCGGATGGAAATGGTTTGTGGGAAAGGGGGAAGAGAAGAGTAGAATCCGTCTGTCCCATGGTGCAACGTCAATATGCAATGTAAATACCGTAAGTCATTAAAGTTCTGACCTCGTCAGGATGAGGCTGGGCAACGCGACCCCGGTTACAAGCACACCCAAAAGTCCTCACTTCACGTGTTGTTATCGGACACGTGCGTTCTTGGAGCGTGGACCTTTGGGTTTCACGCTAACAGAAAACAGACAGATAGATATGCCAGGAGGTTTAGCCCCAGCGATGAAAAGAAGTTGTTGTGGGCGATGGGGAGGAGGGGGGAGAAGAAGGTGCGCTTCAGTAACTCTCAAAATTGATGTTGCGTAAATATTTTTACAGCTCACCAGGTTATTCATTAACTAAACTACCCTGGGGGTTTGCGCTCGTATTAGATTTCGTCGTTATTTCACAGACCGAATAGATTCTCTCTGCGGCCTCCTGGAACCGACTACCATTTCACTCTCTAGTCCTGTCCTAAGTCTGCCTGTACTCAAATTTTCTCCGTAACCTACACGCACAATGTCTTGTTGTCTTGATAACTAGACAGTGCCCCATCCATCTGACTGAGATCAAAGCGCACCAGCAGTAAGAGTGTACATTTCTCACCAACTATGAGCAAGATGAGTGACAATAGATACCCGGAGATTAGGGATCGCTGCGATCACAATTTGTAGAACATGGTGCAGATCTAAAGGGTAGAGGCTACCCCCTCCTTCCACCCTCCCTTTTAAGCTTTCTCTCCCTCCAAAATCCCGAAAATTTGTAGAACGTGGTGCAGATCTAAAGGGTAGAGGCTACCCCCTCCTTCCCACCTCCCTTTTAAGCTTTCTCTCCCTCCAAAATCCCGAAAATTTGTAGAACATGGTGCAGATCTAAAGGGTAGAGCCTATCCCCTCCTTCCACCCTCTCTTTTAAGGTTTCCCACCGCCCCCCGCCCCCCTAAATTCCGAAAATGGAAAAGAAAAAAACGCTTCCCAGTGTGAGATTACAGAATGACCCCCCAGTCATTTTGCAATATTATAGAATGACCCCCACCATTACAAAATGACTCCCCCAGCATTAACTCATTAGAGATAAATTTGACATTTATTCTGGATTGTCAGTCATGTATAATGGAGACTTCTATGCATACTGATGAATATCACGCAAATAGAAGTGATGGAAGATGCATTTATGAAAGAAGAAAATATGTTTGCTGCAAGCAAACACTGCCGATTTAATCTTCTCAGAATGCGAGTACAGGTTAATCGCCAATCTTTGCATGAAAGTGTACACGTTCTGTGCCAAGCGAACATTATTTTCTGGGCAAAAAATACAAATTCCGCAGTAGGTCATGTCTACGATGATTTTTGAGACGAAACCGTAAACTATCATTATGAATATATTTGGAACACGATCGGAGCATTTTATTGACTCGACTTTCGGGGCATAGTAGTCGGAGAACAAACTGAGTGTAGGCCCAAACTTCATATATCTACACAAAAACAGTACGTAAGGATTAAAAATCTGAAAATTAAAAGAATATCAATCTAAAACGCTTTCGGACATAGTCCTTCTTCAGTAGATAAAATATAAGAATAAGAAAGCTCAATAAAACGAGGCCTACACAGAAAGCGACCTCTAAGTACTGTAACTACTGTAAGAGAAAGGAGGTCAGAGATTTAAAAAAATGGGAACAGGAAAAAAAAAAGGGAAGAAAAATGGTACTTGGGACAGGCGACAGGTGGAGCATTATTGGCAAGCTTGGCACTCTTTCTCCAATGGGAATTAATGAAAAGTCATAAGCCTGGATTTTTTTGGTCAGCATTTTGCTTACTATTTGAAAAGTTGTTACTTTTTAAATCACCATCATCATTATCATTATCAAAATTATCATCATCACTAATTCCGAGAGGGACTTGGTTCTAATATATGGATGTCTTTTTAGTTTTTTTCTCTCCAGTTTTTGTCAGCATTTTGCTTACTATTTGAAACAGTTGTTTTTTTTAAATCACCATCATCATTATCATCATCATCATTATCGTTATCAACATCATCATCATCACAAATTCCGAGAGGGACTTGGTTTTAATATATGGATGTCTTATTAGTTTATTTCTCTATATTTTTTTGTCAGCATTTTTCTTATCATTTGGAACGTTGTTTTTTTTTTTAAAATCACCAATATCGTTATCATCTTCATCATCATCAATCATGTTTGTTACTAGAATTTATTTATAATGTTTCATCTAAAAAAAACAAAAAAACACTTAAAAAAGGAAAAAAAAACCCTGCTCAAAACCCGTCTTCTACCTCCACGTTGGTGAGCAGGGGTAACAGACATGTCCACAAAGATACTATAATAGCTTCTAGCGTCTATAACGTCCATGCATAAATGGTGTTAGCATGTCAGGCATGTACTGAAAATGTAAACAGAATTAATACATTGCTGCTTATGGATGTAGGAGATTATTTTGACTATGATACTTCTAAATACAAGCAACACAGCCTACCATCGTTATGGTAAAATTAGAAATACTGG